>OX104111.1:54409554-54716306 GCA_944474755.1 Limnoperna fortunei | reverse complement strand
CTCTATCTCAGTAGTGATTTTCACAAAAAGTCGTAAGTGTAAAATCTATCGTAAGTTCTGACATCACAATAGATTTCCTTTTGATCTTCCAACACTTACGATAGATTTTACACTTACCAATTTTTGTGAAATCGACTGCAGGCTTGCAATTCATGCAACCCCACCAAAAATTTGTTAAGGACCACTAAATAAACATTTATGTAAAGTATGGTTTCAGTCAAATTTACAGTTTCTAAAACGAAAGAATAGAGGGTTCTATTTTTAACTTAAACTTGTGGAGGAGGCCATTTTTTTTCCAATCAGAAAAATAATCAAAAACTTTGTTGAGTGATTTTAAAAAAATCATTAAGAAACCCTGAATATCAATGCCTTTTGACATTTATTCTTGTTCTCATATGCTTATATGCTTGTCTGAAAAAAAAATATTTGACTTTTACAAATCCAAGCTTGTCATAGTAGTGATACTAATTAAACACTTACCTATAGCACATATTCTTAAGATATGTATTATAATGATGGTATGCCATGTGATACTGCTCTGGTGATGGCTGAAATATATTCAAATGATTTTTAACTTTATGAACATTTAAAAAAAAAACCTACCAGAAAAACTGACTTCCTACTTTAGCATATCCAATATTAACATATCAAAAATTTGTATCACAAGTTTCCTTTAAATATGGTAATAAATCCAATATGTTTTGGTGAAACTAATAGAAAAAATTTCCATATCAAATCAGTTTGGAATTAACATTTTGATGAAATCTTCCAACATATACTTCTAAATTCATAATCAGTATTTTTTTAATTGAAGCTTAATTCAAGCAAAATGCAGCTTTTAAAAATTCATACACTACAGTGGAGGTCCACAAAAGAAGTAAATAAATTGCTATGAAGATTAAAGAAACAGATGTTTTCTTGACAAAGGTAAACTGTCTTTAATGATCACCAGGTAAACTGTCTTTAATGATCACCAAGATATTATATAGTCTATTACCCAATCTTTCAGATAACAGCTCAAAACAAATTATAAAATAACTAAAACTTTCTGCATTTGTTGACATTCTTGTTTATACTGATAAATGATATGCTGCAATTCAGTAATTACCAAGATAGTTACAAGTGGCTCTGTATTGGACAATTATAAAGGTTTTTTTTACAAACTTTTATGCACACAGATATAAACTTAAAATTACCACGAATGTAGATGACTCATGAACCCTTTCTATGACTGGTAAGTTTCTCTTTATCAAAGCTATGTGACAGAATTATACAAGTGTGTAATTTGAGTATCTAGATTTTTTGCATGCTTATTTTAATTTAATGATTTAAATATTACATAACCCAACAAAATTTCACGTCAAAAAATTATAAAAATAAGAACGGACAACATTTCCTTCAGTCATTCGAAATCTAACTCTTATTTGTCAACAACCTTTTGGAGTTACATATTGTAAGGAAATATAAATCTTCGTAACATATACACATGCAATCAGATACGTGACAATAATTTACAGTTGTTTTACATTTTTTTACATTTTTTTAGACAAAACCGGGAAATTATATTCATTTTTAAGAATTCAATGTCCATACCTACCAATAAAAAATATTTAAAATATTTTTTTTGGAAACAATTCTCAAACAGCCTTCCTTGACATCAACCAACATTGGTGAATTTCTTATCAGTGAAAAAATTTGACTTCAGTACAGTTAGGAACAGCATAATCTCAACTTTGAAGACATTAAAATATATAACTGATAAATTGCCAATAACTAACTATAATCAAAAGTTGATTGGTTACAGCAATCCAATATCATTAGTCAATTGTTAAGTTCTATTTTTTTATTTTCAAAATGGGTATTGATAGATCCTTGATCAATTATAATCAAAAGTTGATCGGTTAGGGTAATCAAGTTATCTAGTTCCCTTTCAACTTAATAATTAAAAATAATGTGTTGGGATGCCAACACAGAAGTCGCCAAAAATCCCCATGAATAGTATTGCGTTTTACTCAGGACATTGAAATGACCTACACATTAAATTTCATTAAAATCGGACAAGGTTGAAAATTCGATGCGTTTTTGTGGCCATTTTGAAACCTACGGTAAAAAAAAAACTAATATGAAGTTCCACTCGGGACACTTAAATCTACCTCCACACCAAATTTTGTTGCAATCGTAGCGAGTTAAATTTGATCGAGATCCATAACGTTGAAAATTATACATGTTTTTCGCCACCATTTTGAAATGTGGCATTGGAAAACAATTTCAAATGTAGGGTTTCACTCGAAATACTAAAATCTACCTAAATACTAAATTTTGTTTAAATGGGACTACGAGAAAATTTGTGACATTTTTGGGTGGGTGTCGTCAAGTGGCAGCCATTTTGAAATGGCGGCCATTATAAAAAAATCTGACCATAGACTGCACCCCTCCATATGTCAATCTACAACTGTGTTAAGTTTCATTTGATTCTTTTAAGGCATCTCCAGGAAATGCGTCGGAAAAGTTCACGATCTAGAAAAAGTGGAAACTGAAATAGGTGCAAAACAATAAGTGCCCAAAACTTTGTTTTGGTCGACTTTATGAATAGTGTTGAACTGATAATTCTTTATATCCAAAAGTTTATTGTAAGGGTAATCTAGTAGCAACCATCTATTCTAACGTTCACTTTGTAACTCAATAATGTATGTATGGCTGCACTATAATCAAAAGTTGATTGGTTAAGGTCATTGATTATCAACTGTAAAGTTCTATTCTTTACTACTTAACAGATAATCATGGGGCCATATATTATATTCACATACAAACTGAATATGGTCTTTATCAATTTTTATAGGATTTATAACTAAACTTTTAATTTCTGAAGTTTAATTTCTATTTTTTATTAAGCACTGCAAATAAACCAAATGGTTGATAGAAATTCATTTTGTAACCTTTAATCTTTTTATAAACTGATTCTGTAATTAATATTTGATTGGTTCAGCAAGACAAATGTTAACTTATAAGAAATTGTTATATTTACTTATTTCCCAACACTAATAATGATGTGCAATTACGACTCGGGGTTTTAACCGAGGATTGTCCATAATAAAATATCAATTGCCCATCAAAATATGTGATTCTAGCTAGTACATCTAAAACTACTTGTGAAAGCTTCTAATGACTAAATGCACTATAACTAACAGTGTCACTAGAATCTATCCCGTCCATTGCAACATATGTTTGACCTATATTTACAGGTTATAGCTAGATATGATGATTCACAATATGAGGAAAAAACAATATTTATATGCAATACATTGCTAACATATTACAAAAAGTTTTCAACCCCCCACCCTCATACTTTAACTAAATTCACACTTTTTTGTGCATGTGAATACCATTAAATTTATATTTTTTTAAATGACCAGTTAGTGGCTTCTATTTAAAAAAAAATAGACTTCATCATATAAATTCTTCTTTGCAGTTTAACCAAACAATAATGCATAACTTTAGGGGGGAAATTAGTTTTAAAGATACATGTATTAAAATACAAATATACCGTATCACAGCAGAAAACTAAAAATCTTTAATTTTTGATGTGGCATACTAATTCATTTTCATCATAATTACCATACTTTCATTAATGAAGTATCTAAAATGCTTTCCGTGTATGATAATTACTAACTGTATTTTTTGTCAATCTGTTATACCTTGTCAGGTTGTACAATTAACAGTTTCTCCATCTATAATAAAAACTGATAGCAGCATTTTTAACTTTTTGATGTATAAAAAATATCTTCTGTGAACAGCCAGAACAGCCCATATATTCTAAAAGAAAGTCCTGCATAACTGTAGTATATTTACAATGTGAAACGTTTTTTCACTAGTCTATACATACAGATTACAGTTAAAATTTTTATATGACTAAAATTGAATACTAGCAGATTTTCTACATTTACGACAACATTGCTGCATTTCCTATGATTTTACTTTCAAAATAAATTCCAAGTAAATGTCACATAAGGATCTGACTTCATGGGTACAATCGCTTATAATAGGATGCCATTGGGTGTGGTTAAAGGATACACAAAGCTAAGCCAATGTCTTTTGCATTGGAACTTTAAGTTAAAGATCCTATTTTAGGACAATGTCTTGCTTGTATATAAAAGATCACAAATTAAAAACTTGTAAAAAGATGGTCAGTAGGTTTTCCTACCCTGTCAGTTCCTGTGAATCAATCCAACCCTGACCAGTAGTCTATTATATTCCCTCTGCTAGTTTTCCTACCACATGTAAGGGTGTTTTTCTGAATAACCAAGAATCCTCCACCAGTAAGCCTGGAAGCTATGATATGGCTAAAAAATTGCTGAAAGTGGCATTAAACAACATTCAAACAAAAAAACAATCCTACTCCCCAAATCTAACTTATTTTTTGCTTTTTATATTGTTCTTGTTCCTAATACAGCTGATATATTAATCACTGGAAATTAAACATTGACCAAGAAAATCTAAAATCTACTCAGGTTTAAAACAGGTTTATCAGCCAATTATCACAGACAATCTGACTGACTGTTGACAGACAAATAGCTCAGTTTTTATTTTATGATATACTACTATCAGTTTTCAGATTATGTTGGATACCTGGTACTTGTATTACCTGACCAATGGTATTAGATTTGACAACTTCTGAGAGACATGCAAACTCCGAGTCATCTCTACTACTAGGTGACCTCCTCCATGCACTCATAGAAAATGTTCAGCTGGACAAAATATAAAGATAGTACAGAGAGAAATAATTGACTGGAAATCAGACATCTACTGAAGATATATATGAGTGGGCAAGTATATTTTATCTCACATGAATATTTTACATTTCGAACCTTTTTATTGTACACAAATATATATACACCAATTAAAAACATTACCTGGCAATTTTGGGTCTAAACACTGATGCTATTTGTATCTTTTTAAGGTCTGTCAATGTTGTTTAACTCATGTTATTGCAAATTCAGTTATGCAATAACATCATATTCATCTCCATATACTACTACAACATTTACAAGTTATGACTGGTATCAAATGCACTTGCACATATTCAGGTAGTATGGTCACACACTCGAATTTCGGCGATTTTCCTTCATTCAGCAATGTAAACAATGAATCCAAGGCTAAATTACTTTCAAAATATCGTGCATTTATTGCTCTAACCAACTGACTCCTAAATAATTCAAATATAGTGTGTTTCAACGAAATTAACGTCCGTTAAACCGACAAACTTTCATCGCCGAAATTCGAGTGTACTAGTATAGTAAATAATTTAAATTTCAAACCGGAGGCTTTCAAAAAGTTCCTTAAAAAACACAGTTTCAAAGTACCTGTATTTCCCTATATTAATTTATGTTTTACTGTGGTAGACTCTTTTGAATTTATATTGAATCCGTCAAAAAACTCAAAATTAGTACATTTAAACAATATTACAATTACTTCTGCCAAACAGTTTGTCTGAAAATAAATTTTAAAATTTCAGCAATTCAGAACACATTAGCAGCCCTGGTAGCCATGTTAAATTTCCAATTGGCACAAAATACTCAACATAATACGAAAATTATCCTGGCTGTCCGGGTTTTATTTCTGCATAATTCGGTTTGTGTGACACAGTTTCTGTGAAAAGGCCATTGGGATGTTTGTACCATAGGGTCCCAAGTTAAACTATGTTACACTGGTGGCCATCTTAGAAATGACACTAGAAACTCAAACTTTGTAGCGGTACACTATTAGGCTGAATTTTACTGCCATAATCATTTTATTTCAGTTTTGTGATCTGTCTGATTAACAGCAAAGTTCAGTCCAAAATTACTTGTAATGTAGCAAATCAAAAATTCTAACTTCTATCTATTTATACAAACTTTGAATATGATGTACATTTATTTCATTTATTTTTGCAAAGCCATATATTTAATGTGCTACTAAGGCTAGTACAAATAAATATCTATAGAAAACTCTATAAAAAAAACTTTACCACACCATTAAATAACTCAATGAGAATATACCAGAAGTAATACCCAAACTTAAAAACAGACAAGGGTTGGGCTAAAAAAAACTACTCAAACTTTTGTCAAACACCACTTTCTAACAATAAAAATTAAGCTAAACAACAAAAAAGGTAAAACCCTTCACACATTTTAGCTCTACATCATCATATTTTACCAGGCCCACACTTTTAATCCAGGCCATAAGAGCTCTGTAGGCAGGCTCATCAAGCTGTAAAAAAGTTTATATGTTTGTAACTGTTTTATGAACAGGGACACCGAGTTGCCAAAAAGCACATAATAGTATTTTCACATCCTGAAAAATTTATTATATAAACAGTATTAAAAAACATTAACAAAACATTAGCAAAAGTTTTTCAATCCCCAAATGCAACAAAATTTAAGAAAAACACTTAATAGCATTCCAAACATTAAACAAAATATTAAAACAGCAATGAAACAGCATTTAAAAAATGTTCAACATTATAACATGTCTTACCATTTGACATGCATCTTGCTTAAAGCAGTCAAGAACAAACAAAGCACATCTACAAACCACTAAAGTTATTTATGGGATGAAATTAAAATATGTAGAAATGACACCAATTCCACTTATTGTTTCAATGACATTTCTTTTTTTACTATTTAAGCAGATAGAACCAAACAATAATTATCTCATTTCTGGAACTCATTTGCATTTTCTTACAATTAAAAACATGCCTTGTGCTGCAAGTTTTTCAGTCACAGGACTTAAAATGTGTTTATTTTTTTCAAATAGCATGGATAAAACATGAATTTATAATATTTAAAAACTTCTTTTTGTAAGGAGAGGCTAATGTCATATGATGTTACCTCACTATATTTCTGCAATTTTCTATAAGGATACATTACGTTCGTCATTAAACAGTGTTTGTACACTTTTACGTGTAAATACAACTGATGAAAACTGCAAGAAATGCAAAAAAAAGAGTTAGAATGAATAAAATCCAGCTGAACATTAGAAAAGAAACCACACCATTGTGTAGCACATTCATTAAAAAGCCGAGAACATGCACAGTTCTCTACCCATATTATCTTGTTTTTCATCAATCCTTCGAAGCGACCACCAAAATATCCCACACCTTTCTGGATGTTGATTGGTATATCTAAAAAATCCTAAAAAAGTGTTAAAGGTTAAAGGTTAGGGTTTATAATTAAGGTAAGTAAGCAAGGTATTTAGTATTTATGGTAACCTAAATTAGTACTAAATTTAGAGGATAAATTGAGATTTAACTAAACAAAGAAAAATTTCTACAGTGAGATGTGTTCGGATTTCTTTGCTATTTTGCTGTCATTATCACACAAATCTGAAACCAAAATAGATTAGAGAAAATGATCTCACTATGAAATTTTAAGAAAGATTGTAGGTATTAGCTCTACAACATTATTATATTATTAATATGTATAAAAAATTATACAATCTACAAGAAAACATCACTATTAAAAAGCTAACTAGCTACCTAAAAAGTAATAGTTTTTTTTATATAAACTTAAAAAACAGCAAACAAACACAAAGGTGAATTTTGTAGAAAGATCTTTCTTAAAAAAAATTTTTTTAATTTGTTCTCCGCCCAAACTTATGAAGAATAATACAAACAGCAGGCTTTGTGTAGAAAACTACTTACTACATACTTATTTTGTTTTTTCTTGGAGTATAAGTGTTTAAACTGAATTATTTAACTATTATACAGACAATCTTTTGAATATAGGACAAACATGATAGTTAGTTTAATAGGTATAATTTAAAGTAAAAATCTGCAACTTATAGTATAATTAACTTAAATGTTACATCCTTTTATGAATTGATTTCATCAGTACTGGAAAGCTAAAGATATAGATATATATATACTACATTATTACAAACATTTAAAATTGCCTCTGACTTACACGATCATGTGCACCCTGAAAATTTAGTAATAATTTACTAAAGAATACAAAGTCAAACTAATTTAAATTCTGTTTGTTTAGAAATGTTTGGCTCAAATAAGCATTTTAGCATGAAAACATCTGAATTATATGAACAATAAAATAATCTAAAGATACAGACAATATAGAGACCAAGAGATAGATTTTACTTCTGATGACATCAAAATTGTAAACTTTAACTTAGTACTTATCATTATTTATTGTCATACATATTAAGTATCTCAAGGGCAGATAACAAAATATACACACAATGGAAAACTGTTTTTTTACATCTGAACATTTGATGCATCTGTTGTGACTCGCAAAAAAATTGCATTTTGTGCTCAAATGTGTCTAGAGCTCTCTACCAGTTCTAGTCTAGCACAAATATGAAAACAGCAAAACACTGATATTTAAAATTGTTTTATTTTAATTAAAATTTTAATGTATTTTAAAAATAAAGTTGTAAAATCTGAGAAATATTTTAAAAAACAAAAATATTCTTTCTGATCTTTCTTTCTGTGAATATACATGGTTTATGGTTTATTATCTGATTGTAAACAAAATTAAAAAACAGATGTAGGAATAGTGAACAAAATATTAGCACATATAAAAACATAAAATTTTTTATTCTGAGATATTTACAGACTAACAACAATTAGATTTGAGTGGTAGGGGTTTGGGGAGGGTTTATCACAATATAATTTGTTGATTATACGTACAATCATACTCTCATCATCCAGGTTGAAAATAAAATCAAGGTTACTCTCTGATATTACTTTAGCCACTGGTCTCATATTCTCATCAACAAACATGTCCCTGCAATAAATTTATACTAATAGACTTCTTCACAAAACAGTGCTCAAAAAACATATTTATCACATAAAGAATTTGTGTAAGATTCTTTTGCTATAGAATAAAGCACACATTATTTCAACAAAGAAGTTGGACAAATAGTTTTAAAACATGTTTGCCAATATATTGACAATTTTTCTGTGCTGATTAAATTTACAAAATTATTTAAACAGATCAGCAGCCACAAAAAATTCACTAACTGACGGCAGATATTATGGACTCTGTGGAAATAGACACTACAAATAATGATAGTTATGAGATCTATTGGTTTTCTTTTGTTTGACAATTCAGATCACGTAACAAATGTTACTGAAGACAGATCCTTCTTCTGTGTAAAACACATCATTCATTAACATCAACACAATTTACATGAGTACGCACATACATGTATTTTTCATGGAGTTATTCCTTTTGGTTACATTGAACTTTAGACCTTGCTTGTTTATCATATATGCATGTTATTTTCATATAATTTACATCAAAATTCAGATTCTTAACAGAAAGCATAGAGGAATGTCTGTTCAAAACAATATTTTTTAATCTTGTTTTAACAAACTAAAATTAGTTTAATCCATACCAGTTGATTTGTTCTAGACCCCCATCAATAAGAAATTTCAGTTTGTCCAACAAAAATTGCAATGGATCATCGGGACACATGATGGCAAGTCCTGTCAGCAAAGCCTGCAAATAAAAAAGTGTGTCTGATTATATTACATGATGTCATCAAGCAATTTATTGCAAACTATTACAAATACTGACATGAAGTTTATGTTTTAACTTTGTATAAAAAATAACAAATATTTAAGGTATCCGGACCACAATTGACCACGTGATCATATTTGGTGACCCGGATGTCCATTGTTTTTCAATGGAGCAGACCTCGGTAATGTTCGGCAAACATCGGAAATACTATCTGAGTAACTAAATTTTTTTGCTCAAAACTGTTAACATTGACTCAAAGTAAAACAATATATTTAATTTGTATCATCAATTGGCAATATATTGCTTTAATAAAGCTATATTTCTTGGTCGAATAATAAAATTAAACCATGACTTCAATTATGGGTCGGATACCTTAAGTATACTTAAACCATAAAAAACAAACTTTTCATATTTGCATGTTGCCTATTTATATTTAAGTTTTTAATACTAGCTATGCTTTGCCTACATATTACTTGATACGACCTCAGAAAGCTCAAGCAAAAACCTGTTGACATACAACCGAAAACACTTTGGATGAAAAATTAAAAGAATCAATTCTATCAAAATTTGGCTATATATAAAAACAAAATTTAATAAATGGTGACAACAATTAACTGACGTCGACCCCATCACTGCTAAGATCTTAAAATTTTACAAGTTGATACACTACCCAAAGTTCATATATGAACTTCCAATTTTGCCAAACTGGAAAAACTCAGGTAAATATTTCCCATTAGGGTCAAATGAAGAAAAATTAATTATGAAATAAGGATTTTTTTATGGTGAATCATGTCATGGTCTGACAGTGAATTTCCTTTTAGATTGTAAAATAAATAATGTCAAAGGCTTGGTGATCTTGTCCTCCTGCAGCTTATAAAATTTGGCCTCAAATGAAACTTGTTACATAAATATTTGTTTTCTTTCTATATGTATATTATTTATCAAATGTTCTTCCAGTAAGAACATCTGATAGTGGGACAATGTGGTATTTGACCAAATTGGAAAATTATCTATAGAGATGATTCTTGTTTTATTCCAATGTTAAAAAATAAAATAACTGACCAAAAGTGGTACATTACACATGCAAGAAGTAATAGCCAGAAAATGTTAAAAGGAGTTTGGATTAATATTGACCTCTCAGAAAAAATTATAACCCTTGAAACCTCTCTATGACATATGTTTTTAACCAGCATATAAAAAAAATGTGCCTGATTAACAATGTAATAGATATTTTAAAATTTCTAAAGACTTGTTTTAGGCCACTTTGAAAATGTGGCTGTGGTCAGGTTAATTTCAAGAAATCATTTTTGTTTGAGGTTTTTTGGATCAGATATGAAAATTGCTAACCATGTTTGGTAGAGATTATGCTCCTTTTGTAGATACCAAAAGGTGAAAATTTAAATTAACAATTATGTTCCACAGTTAATCAAAGTTTTGAGGTGCTGCGTTTTTTTCATTTAATAGGGGGTTTTTCAATAGTAAATTTTGACCAAAATTAGAATGGAAATAATGATAGGAGCAGACGATTGGGGCAAGGTCATTTGCATCTTTAGTGAAAAGTCTTGTGATTTGTCCAAATACTAAAGAGCATTATGAAGCAGACAAAATAATGTAAATAATGTTAGATCCCAGTAGAAACAAAAATTGCTGACTTACAAAGTTACAGTTCCCACAGCAAAATTCAAGCAGATGTAAACAACAGACGCATTGTAGGAAATATTGACATGTTATTGTGGAATAAGTTTTTATATTGGTGTTTCATAATAAAATGATACAATATGGCATAATACAAAAAATGCAGGCAAAAGGGGTGTGACTTTTAGTATGGCATTACACTCGAATGTTGGCAATAAACACATCTTGAAACTGTAATGCTTTAACAGCCGGTAATTTAGTTAAATCAACTGTACATGTATATTAAAATAGAATAAAACTGAAGGTTGTGTGGTGGCGAGATAAATAATAAGAGTAGTAATAAAGGTCATGTACGCCACAAGGTTAAAAGGTAAAATCGAAAAGACAAATAAAAATAAAAATTAAAAATTAAAAATCAAACAACAATAAAGATGGGCCCAAGCTTTCAGTCCAAAGACCTTCATCAGGGTGAGAAAGAGGGAAACAAAGAACAACACATCCGTATAGGACAAGGAAGGAGAGTAGACTAAATGACAAATGGCGGATAGCTGTGATCGGTCACACACATAGACATAACCAGAAAAAATTCTTTTTGTTGTACTTGACCTAACAAAAGGTCTTGAACTTTCTCAATTACATTCATTAGTAATTCCAAAAAAACAAAAGTGGACACTCATAAAAAAGTGGTTTTTACATTCATCCCAAACGGATGGCTAGATCCCAGTCTTCGCGAAATTAGTTCTTGGGCTGTCGGACCTAAACACAAATACTGCAGGACCAGTTTAACATTTTTGTTGTAAATTTAACAAATTTGCTGGACCGGAGTTAAATTTGGCTGTTTTTTGCCGGTCGGGTCTGGTGGACCAGCACATTTCGGGAAGACTGAGATCCCAGGAACTTAATAATCCTCTGTTCCAAAGATTGTGGTTGTTTTTCGCCCATGCTAGTTTCCATAACAGCTGTGACATGCATATCCGAAATATGATGGTCTAGCTGTCTAAAGTGGCAACCCACCGGACAGTCACCACCCTTCCGGACACTCCTAATGTGCTCCGCACAACCGTCACCCAGTCTACGGTAGGTCTCACCGATATACAGCTTTTGCTCTGAATGGCATAAATTAAATTTAAATTTTCGGATATGCAGGTAAATCCGCTCCTGAAGGTAAATGTGTTACTTGGGCCCTTAAGTATAACTTCGTCAGTCTACTCTCCCAAGTAAATTGGCAGGTGGAACACCTAGGTCGCTCACACTTCTTGGGTCAAAGAAGTAAAATATCTGAAAACTTAATAGGGTTTCTGGATCAATTGCTGTAACATTTTTTTGTCTGAATGTTGTTTTAACGTCACTTTCAGCAATTTTTTAGCATCCAGTTTAAATTGGAGGAGGAAGCAAGTGCACCCAGAGAAAACTCCAATCTTCGGTGGGAAAATGGCAATCCTTGTCAATTAATTAAGATTGGAATCAAGTGCAACCTGCCAATAATGAGACTCGAAACAACAATCTCAGTGTCTACAGACCATGTGATCAATAGTAGACGAAAACTACCTAAACAACTTGGCCACTAAGGCCAAGGAACATTGATGAAATTCAAGTATGTGACCATATATACTATAAGCAGCAGCATAACTATTAGTTAAAGGGAGCATCCCAGATGTGAGCTATACAAGTACATGCATGTGTGTAAATAAGGTCATGTGAATAAAATTCCAAAACCACGGTGTAGAATGGTAACGGACTTATCGCGTTTTTTTCTGCTGTACCGGACTATTCGGGTTAAGCAACGGACTGTTCATGCCAATAAACATGAAGTAACTCAGAAAAATGAGTTCAAATGATAACAAGAAGGGGTAAGTTTGATTAAAAACCATACTTACGGAATACGTATTTGATCAATGATAACTCCTACAAAAATGTTACGTTGATGTACCTCGTGGTTATTTCACAAAGTTAAAAACAAATCGAAAAATAGGGAAACAACATTAACAAGGAAACATGAATTTCTATCATTCATCGTCAAATTGATATAAACAATGACTTTTTATGTTCAGAGATGTCCTGTTTTGAGTTAAAAATACATTCAACAAAGCTCTAGCAATTAAAATTGAACAATAATACTGATATGTCACTAAAATTAAAATGTGAAGCAACGGACTTTTTGTGTGCGATGGATATTGTGGAAATTTCGGGCACCGGACTAATAGCGGTACTTAGCCACAGACATATTGTGCTCAATTATATTTTTCAGAGCAAAAAGAAGAAACAACTTTTATTGTTAAATAAGCCAAAGAATATGAAAAAAGAAAATATGATGAAATTTCTCGTGGTAATATTTTTGAATGATTAAGACAAATGTATTACGTAGGGTCTATTCCTGAAATTCATTTTAAATAGATGACTTCTAATATAATTATTATTATCTTTATTGTCATATAAATCAATACTTCATTGATCAGTGACATATAACAGAAGTAAAAAACAACTAAATTGCAATCGGAAAAATCGACAAAATATTCAAATCTACGAGACCCCTGTCCTCAGTTCCAGAGATTTTCGGGTTTAAAATTGTTTTAAGCGAATCGAGATATGGATTAACATTAGAGATATTGAAGTCATATAAGAGATTAGACCGAAACAGTTTATTGTGATCACATTTTAAAAAGAAGTGAACCTCATGGTCCACTTCATTTAGATTATAGAAGGAGCAAAGACGTTGTTCACCGGGGACTTTTTTATATCTTCCACGTTCTATTTCAAGACTGGTCGGCTATTCGAAATTTTGAGATAAATTTGCGATTTTCATAGTTCGAATCGGACGAATAAAATTCTTTTCCTAAGTTGTTTTTCAAAAATTTATATAGAAAGATTTTATTTAGATCTTTTAAATTTGAAACTTTGTCAGCATACATGTTCATATAAAACTTTAACAACTCATCTTTAATATATGGTTTTATTACTTTCACATTTTTATAAGTTTTGTCCAAGTTAAGTCCATCAAAGTTAAGATCTATGTCCTCAATTACATCTTTTATATAAGTTACCCAAGAGTATATATTCTCAAAATCTAAAAATTTATTTAGTTCAAAACTTTCTTTTATCAAAGGGTCAATTTCACATGTACTCAGCCTAGCAAAATATAATATAGATTGAGTTTTTAGGTATTTTTCTATAGGGACCCTACCAAGCTCTAAACGGGAAGCTAGGTTTGAAGCAGTCTTCTTTACCCTAGTATGTACTTGCAGAATGACAAATGTATTTTTTCAAAAGGAGTTTTATCTATGAAGTTTAAATGGATCAATGACAACATTGTTATTTCTACTACGTTTCTTTGCATTAAACAAGAACCTATAAATCAAGTTATACTAGTCCCAGCATTAAAGAATGAAATATATTGATCCATCATGCAAATCTCAACATTGTATGATAAAATTGGCCTTATTAGTGCATCAAACATGTTCAGGGCAACTTGAACTGCATGGGGACATTTCCAATTGAAGAAAAAAATGCTGCAAGCATAGATCAATGTATGAGGGTCGGTATAACTTTTTACGGAACAGCGGGAAATGCTTATTTATTCACCGGGAATTCGGGATTTAACCAATAAAACTGCGGGAATTCGGGATTTTTACGTTTCTTTTTATCCAGTACGTATTTCACTGGGAAACCGGGATCTGGTATTTATTTTTACGGGAGTGTGGGATGGGACCCCCTCCCATTCCCCATGTATGTCAGAATAATTCTTATTTGTTTCTATGATAAGTATATTGAACGATTTTTGTTTTATTTGCATGTCAAGTCCGTAATTGTATATTCCTGCACTTGCAAATAAATTTTAAATAAATCCGAGTGCCTATACATTTTATACTCGCAATATATAACTGTCTAAAGAAATACTTGTAAAAAACAGAGGCAAAATATTTATTTAAACATAGTGTATAGCGCGTTTGTGCCAATTTCTTTTCACTTTCTAAAAACTAGCTCTCAACATAGATCCATTCAACACAGCAGCCGACGCCGAAAGTCCGGTGCCACACACGACAAAAGTCCGGTGCAATGGCCTTCCATGAAAATCGATAATTTCTTCCAGATTTGAACAAGTATAAATATATTTATCCTTTGTGTGATTAACATTGATGGCATTAAAGAGAAAATGACAAAAAATAATATGCTAAATGAGGACAATTAGCTCGTTATATATTCTCATGTTACATATTCATAAACAAACTACACCGGGTATCGAGTTCTTTTAAACGATTTCAAATTATATACTAATCATATTCTTTAAGTGTTATTCTTGTGCAGACAGATAAATAGTTCTATCGTTCCGTGACATAAACATTCTATTAATATTTTTTTTAAATCGCAAAGAAATAAGACAAAATAAGTGACCTACTGTTGCTATTTACATCAACTTTCACGAACAGTCCGTTGCTTAACCCGAATAGTCCGGTACTGCAGAAAAAAAAACGCAATAAGTCCGTTACCATTCTACACCGTGAAAACAGTTTAAGCCGAAAATTTGTTTCAAAATGTGGAGTAAAACAAGGTGACGTACTAGTCCCATACTATTTAATCTCTATGTTAATGATGTTGTTTCAAATTTGAATAATTGCCAAACAGACCCAATAACTATTGGAAACATCTCAATTAATTCTCTTCTTTATGCAGATGATATTATATTACTGTCAAGCACCGAAAAGGGTTTACAAACATCCCTTGATGCTTTGAATCAATTTTGCTCCTCTTGGAAGTTGGAGATAAATGAACAGAAGTCAATAGTCATTATTTTTAATTCAAATGGCAAAACCCACTTAAATTCATTCAGCATTAATAATACTTTTCTTGAAACTGTAAATTCATATTGTTATCTTGGTATAACTTTAAAACATACAGGTAACATAAATCTTACAACCAAATTA
The DNA here is from genome assembly GCA_944474755.1 of Limnoperna fortunei. Classification (NCBI taxonomy): domain Eukaryota; kingdom Metazoa; phylum Mollusca; class Bivalvia; order Mytilida; family Modiolidae; genus Limnoperna; species Limnoperna fortunei. The sequence goes on along the minus strand of OX104111.1, from coordinate 54,700,237 downwards.
TTAATGGAGAAGGGACGTAAAGCATGGTTTAAAATAAAGAAAACTATAGGACTTAATAATCCATGCAACTTATTAGAAAAACTATTTGACACATTAGTTGCCCCTATAACACTCTATGGGTGTGAAGTCTGGGGGCCATATTGCAATTTGATGGATACAGACACCTTTGAACATCTACATATAAAGTTTATTAAAGAAATACTTGGAGTTCATAGCAAGGCTACAAATGTTGCATGTCTAGCTGAACTCAACAGGTATCCCTTAAGAGAAAAGATAAAACTATCAACTCTAAAATTTCTTGACCACATTTCTAACTCTAAAAACAGTTTAGCCTATAAGATTTTTAATAACCTCAATGCATCCCAAATTGAAGATGAAATGCACTTTTTTATTCACTGTCCTTCTTATAGAACTTATAGAACAGAACTGATTCAAAAGGTCAATAGTACCTTGAAAAACTTTAAAGTTTTAAATGAAAATAATATAATTAATATTCTAAATAGCAACTCTAAAATAATACTGAAAGCAGTAATTGACTATATAAATAAATGTCAGGAATCTAGTTAATCCACCATACTATCATCCAATTTTTTTTTTTTTTTTTTTATATAAATATTATTACATGTATTACAAATTGTAACTAATGCCTGCGAATGCTTGACACTGTCACCCCAAGTTTACACATATATCTGGTTATAGTCAGTAGTCTATGAGTTTATTGTAATATTAGTTTAATATTCATATATATCTATGTACTATGTGTATTGTTTGTGTTATAACCATTTACTGTAAATGTGTTACAACAAATAAATATTTCATTTCGTATTTCGTATTGTGATCCATATGAACAACCCTTTTCGGATGCTAGCTGAGGTGTCATAAGAAAATATTGTGGTCGAGCACAAAAAAAAAAATAATCAAGTGTATAATTTAAAAGTAGACAGACACTCTTAGGGAACGACCATTTAACTTGCAAGGGGGGGGGGGGGGGCCTTGGTTTTTTCCTAAAAAAATATTTTGAAAATTTTTGATGAAAAAAATATTTTGGAAGCAGAGGGTAAGAAAAAATATATTCTGAAGAAGGATTTCTGCTATATAAAATAATGCTAATAATGAAAAAAATATTCTGTCGCGACGCCTTCAAAAAATAAATATTTTATCCCTGCTGTGCGTGGAAAAAAATTTTCTGACCAAAACAAAAAACCAAGGCCCCCCCCCCCCCTTCAAGTTAAATGGTCTGCCCCTTAGGGTGCTCTGAAGTAACGTCATGAACCATAAAATATGTGATGCTCGCATTTAGTCTGTGCCTGTATTTATATTAAACAAATACATACTTTCATAAGTTTTATGCGCAAGACTGTTACAAAACTTCATTAAATTTATTCTCAACTCGTAGAGGTCATCAGCAACAGTATACAAAAAAAAACAATTTTATAACAATAACATTTGCACAAACAAATTTGAAATACAATGTCATTTCGCTATTTAGATTTAACCATCTGTGAAATACCTCGTACACATCTGGAAGTTTGTTAGACCGAAGGTAAGTCTTTAACTCCGGATTCGACGATTTCATCGATGCTGCCATTTTGGACCCTTCAAGTTCACAGAGACCTGATTTTAAAAATTATGAATTTTGACCACCATGTTGTTTGTGTAGCAACGAAACTTCCCGGATATGCAGATAAAATTAGAGTCAAAATAGTAAAGGCACCTTGGCATATTTTCCGGAAATTCCGCGTGTGCAAATTATGGGCAGTGCTTCCCATTTTTTATATATTCTACTAGTTCTATAACATACAATCTCCCATTTCACGTTTATATTTATCATTTTCATCTGACTTTTACATTTTTTATTATTATTTTAAATGTGAAATGGGAAAATTCGTTTAAAGATGAAACCTCCAATTTCACTAAAAACATAAAATATCAATATCCGATAAAAAATGTTGAAAATAAACATGAAATTAGATTGATTGATTGATTAATGGTGTTTAACGCCCGAGCAGCAATATTTCAGCTATATTCAGGCGATGAACATGAAATGGATGATAAAATGAACATGAAATGATGATGAATGAAAATGGGATGGGACACAAGGAAAAATAGGGGTAACAGATTTTAGATTGCCACTGGCAAATGGTAGGATGGATAGAGTCGGGCAATTTAGCCTCCTGTAGCGGGATCGAAATCCCTACTCATAGCGAATACTACAGCAGCGTTCTTTAACGTGCGAGGAACGTGGCATTTTTCCCAACACGGTGCACTAATATGGTTTGCGGTCAGGTTTTCCGTATTATGTCCTGACAACCCCAGCTTGCCAGGGGTACCCCATTCAACCACCTGGGGCACACATCCCAGTCGGTCTTTAGGCAAACCGACCTGACACGCCGGTCAGGGTACTGGGCGCTATTTAGTCGCCTTTTACGACAAGCTAGCGCGACTGCGGTCTATTCTTTTAGCCACCGGATCCCGCACGGGGCCATGAAATAAGAGGTTTTATTAATGAAACTAATATTTCACTTGAAACACAATTTGTTTTTATACCGCTGATTCTACATAATCACTGACCTCGTAGAATCATATAACGTTAACCATTAATATTTTATATGGACCACGTGGAATGATAAATGACGAAGTCGGAGCTAGGTCAATTTCTTTCTACAAGGTCCGTATTACAAATTAATAGTTTATATGGACCATGTACAATCTAATTAAAATTAAATCTTTCACTTGCTCCCCCCTTTTGTTATAGGTCGCTGCGTTGTAAGCAGCGACCATAGCAAAAAGGGGGGAGCAAGTGAAAGATATAATTTTAATTAGATTGACCATGTAGAATGATAAATGGCGAAGTCAGAGCTAGGTCAATTTCTTTCTACAAGGTCCGTATTACAGCGTACTGACCTCTTCAAAATTCTTTTGGCGATGGAATAATAATATAACTGACTGGGAAGCAACTATTTTGGATTAAGTTTTGGATTGAGAAAGTTTAAGATCAATATGTTATGACTTGTTTACATCATTTATTTATATCGGCATTCAATTACTAAGGCCATTCGTTGGTCAGTTTTTGTCTAAATTTTTGACTAGAAACACCGTCATTTGTATCGTTGCATAATCTTCTAGACTTCTATATATATATATTTATTACTATTCATGTAAAAACTTTCATTATAATTGGAGTTCTATATTCTGGGATATTTTAACAAAGAACAAATAGCGTAGTAGTAATATGCATAAGCATGTTACATGGCATATTACATGCCATATGCATATAGGCGGGGCTCTTGGGCGTTGCTTAATAAATATGTCATGACTGAGCTATGCGCTTTATACAATGAGAAAATATTATCTTACCGAAGTTTTGTTTTAAAGTAAATAGTCTGCCAACAGGCTGAAGGAAAATGTCAACATGTAGGTTTGGCAATGTTTATTATGTTTATGTTTATTAAACTTGTTTAATTTGGGATGAATTTTGTTAGCACATGCCATTGCCTGATTGGATCTTATAACGATGTTGGAACAATTAACATTCATATTAATAATAACAATAATACTGTTTTTGTCATGTCATATGCGAAAATATGTCCCAAGGTTAGAAGGCATAATGCACTTTCCTTCGGGTCGTGCATAATGCCTTCTAATCTTGGGACATATTTTCGCATATCACATGACAAAGATAGTATTATTGTATAAATATATATATAATCTCAGTAATATATATATGATAATATCCGAATATCCAAAACTATATTTAGTACCATAACCTGGGAGAGGGGTACACAATGGTTATGGTACGAAATGGTTTTATTTATGGTACGAATTGGTACGAAATGGTCGTTACCAGTCATTTCGTACCATAACCAAATCGTACCATCCAAATCGTACCATAATTAAAACCATTTCGTACCATAACCATTTTGTACCACAGCCATTTCGTACCATATGGGGAATTGTATTAAGACAATTTCGTACCATATGGGATAGTGTAATATGATGATTTCGTATCATATGGGGAAGTGTATTAATGAAAACCTGTATGCAATTTCAGCATAATGTTGCTCTTTCGATCAAAGTGGTAAATAGAAATAAAAACTATTTTTATTTTTAATTTTTTAATTTATTAACAAAATCATTCCGTCATAGCATAAAATATCAGATAACAATTAACGTAATGACACAGTTCTATTTTAACATGAGCTACTATTTTCAATATTGTCACAATCAATTGTCTTTCATAACAGCACCGGGAAACAAACTTCATTATTGCTTTCATATCTTATTATTGAATAATAAAGCCATATTTGTTTACACAACAATTATTTCAAATAACCTTTTTTTAATTAATAATTTTGAAAATATCTTCTTAAGATTTATTTAAAGATTTTTTTTACGAATATTTGTTTATGGTATACATTAAAGTATTTCAATTTTTCGCATTCTACGACATTGTTTACATATGCTACGATATTATTTTCATATGGTACGAAATGGTAATAAGTTATGGTACGATATGGCATTTTGATGGTACGATTTGGTAATTTTGGGTACGAAATGGCAATGGTACGATTTGGTTATGGTACGAAATGACTGGTCTAAAAAATTTCTTCATGAACTGGTAAATTTTAAAAACAGTTCCTATAATTTTGGTACAAAGGCATAGCTGAACTTCCACGACCAAGAACAACTAGGTAAGAGAAGCTTTGGATACGAGGCAGCAAGAATCTGGAATTCCTTGCCTAATGAGGCAAAGAATACATCAACATTTGGGAATTTTTAAAATTTTATACCTTCATGGTGTTTTTATGAAAATTGTAAATGCAGTGCCTGTCGATGAATGCATTTCCTTGCTGCCCTGTGACCAATGTCTCAAGCCTGTGTCTATGTGTTGCTTTTTATTTGTTTTTAGTTCTTTAATCTATTAACCTTCTTGTGCTTAGTTTATGTGCTGTATGTGCTTTTGTTTTTATAATTGTGCTGCTTATAATAACCATTCTTTGTGATTTTATGCCTTATATGCTTAAATGCTTTTATGATTGTATGCTTTCTATGCTTATATGCTTTTTAGCTTGTATGCTTGTATGCTTTTTATATCTTTTTAGACTTGTATGGTTTTAAGTTTTTATTTTATATTTATGTATGTCTGGCGTATATGCAGTGCTTGTTTTTGTTTGTAAAAAATATTCAGTCGTTTAAAGAGCCCTACAGAGCTCATGTTAATTTGTTACCTTGTATATATTATGACGACTCTAAATAAAGATTACTTACTTACTTACTTACTAACTTACTTACATAATAGGTCGACCTCCGTTCGTAACCACTCGAGAAAAGCTGAGCGATAACGAATCGGTTTCGCTGAGAAAAAAAATGAGAAAATATGCAAGATAATGGGAATCAACCTGTTTACAAAGGAAAGTGGCGTTGATCTGTGTGTGTTGATCATACAATGTGTATCATACAACGTAAACGGTGAAACACACAATTGTCGGAAATTTCCGAAGCGTGACATTTTCGCGAACAGGACTATGATGCAACTAGGAACTAACTCCAATCCATTCTTGGATACTGCCTTTGATCTGTATCTGTATTTTATGACAAATGACTGGTCTAAAAAATTTCTTCATGAACTGGTAAATTTTAAAAACAGTTCCTATAATTTTGGTACAAAGGCATAGCTGAACTTCCACGACCAAGAACAACTAGGTAAGAGAAGCTTTGGATACGAGGCAGCAAGAATCTGGAATTCCTTGCCTAATGAGGCAAAGAATACATCAACATTTGGGAATTTTTAAAATTGTATACCTTCATGGTTTTTTTATGAAAATTGTAAATGCAGTGCCTGTCGATGAATGCATTTCCTTGCTGCCCTGTGACCAATGTCTCAAGCCTGTGTCTATGTGTTGCTTTTTATTTGTTTTTAGTTCTTTAATCTATTAACCTTCTTGTGCTTAGTTTATGTGCTGTATGTGCTTTTGTTTTTATAATTGTGCTGCTTATAATAACCATTCTTTGTGATTTTATGCCTTATATGCTTAAATGCTTTTATGATTGTATGCTTTCTATGCTTATATGCTTTTTAGCTTGTATGCTTGTATGCTTTTTATATCTTTTTAGACTTGTATGGTTTTAAGTTTTTATTTTATATTTATGTATGTCTGGCGTATATGCAGTGCTTGTTTTTGTTTGTAAAAAATATTCAGTCGTTTAAAGAGCCCTACAGAGCTCATGTTAATTTGTTACCTTGTATATATTATGACGACTCTAAATAAAGATTACTTACTTACTTACTTACTAACTTACTTACATAATAGGTCGACCTCCGTTCGTAACCACTCGAGAAGAGCTGAGCGATAACGAATCGGTTTCGCTGAGAAAAAAAATGAGAAAATATGCAAGATAATGGGAATCAACCTGTTTACAAAGGAAAGTGGCTTTGATCTGTGTGTGTTGATCATACAATGTGTATCATACAACGTAAACGTTGAAACACACAATTGTCGGAAATTTCCGAAGCGTGACATTTTCGCGAACAGGACTATGATGCAACTAGGAACTAACTCCAATCCATTCTTGGATACTGCCTTTGATCTGTATCTGTATTTTATGACAAATGACTGGTCTAAAAAATTTCTTCATGAACTGGTAAATTTTAAAAACAGTTCCTATAATTTTGGTACAAATGCATAGCTGAACTTCCACGACCAAGAACAACTAGGTAAGAGAAGCTTTGGATACGAGGCAGCAAGAATCTGGAATTCCTTGCCTAATGAGGCAAAGAATACATCAACATTTGGGAATTTTTAAAATTTTATACCTTCATGGTGTTTTTATGAAAATTGTAAATGCAGTGCCTGTCGATGAATGCATTTCCTTGCTGCCCTGTGACCAATGTCTCAAGCCTGTGTCTATGTGTTGCTTTTTATTTGTTTTTAGTTCTTTAATCTATTAACCTTCTTGTGCTTAGTTTATGTGCTGTATGTGCTTGTTTTTATAATTGTGCTGCTTATAATAACCATTCTTTGTGATTTTATGCCTTATATGCTTAAATGCTTTTATGATTGTATGCTTTCTATGCTTATATGCTTTTAAGCTTGTATGCTTGTATGCTTTTTATATCTTTTTAGACTTGTATGGTTTTAAGTTTTTATTTTATATTTATGTATGTCTGGCGTATATGCAGTGCTTGTTTTTGTTTGTAAAAAATATTCAGTCGTTTAAAGAGCCCTACAGAGCTCATGTTAATTTGTTACCTTGTATATATTATGACGACTCTAAATAAAGATTACTTACTTACTTACTTACTAACTTACTTACATAATAGGTCGACCTCCGTTCGTAACCACTCGAGAAAAGCTGAGCGATAACGAATCGGTTTCGCTGAGAAAAAAAATGAGAAAATATGCAAGATAATGGGAATCAACCTGTTTACAAAGGAAAGTGGCGTTGATCTGTGTGTGTTGATCATACAATGTGTATCATACAACGTAAACGGTGAAACACACAATTGTCGGAAATTTCCGAAGCGTGACATTTTCGCGAACAGGACTATGATGCAACTAGGAACTAACTCCAATCCATTCTTGGATACTGCCTTTGATCTGTATCTGTATTTTATGACAAATGACTCCGGTTAGGAGAAAAAAAATAATTCTTTTCCTGCTTACTAACAAGGTTCACATCAATTATCTTACAACGTATGAAGATTTTAGAGATGCTTAGCGCAGTTCATGTTTCATTTGCTGACTCTGACCTATATTTTTGCAGTTGCCTGATTTTGGCTATCTAAACATTATGTACTTATAATGAAGTGGTGTAAATATATAATAACAATACATATTGCCATTTATTGATTTAAAAATCGGTACGTATTTTTGTCCACAAAGAAAAATAAAGCATGGAGACGGCTGGCTTTTTAGGAACGCTAATATACTTGTTAGTAGTGTAGCGTCAATATATGTACAAATAGAAACAAGGTCAATTTTTGTTCAAACTAGCAGAACAAAAAAAAAACGCAGGCGTAAACATGTGCTCCGAAAGGATAAGAATTTCCCGCAACTTCAACGCGACTTTTAGTTATATAGTTATATATATGGGTATGTCAATCTAAGTCATTCAATGACAAAACTATAGCTGAATTATAGTAGAGATCCCTAGTAAAACTAGTTATGTGTATTTGTTAGAATCAATGTCGACTTTGATTCGTTTTAGGTAAAATTGATCAAATAAAACTTGGAAGTAACCTTGCACCAAAGTTTGCTCTTGAATAACGTTTCAATTAGTTGAACTAGTTGTAATGAACCCAAAGAAAAACTCAGTTATGACGGAACTATTTTTTAGCTACAATCTGTTTTCGGCCAAACGACTGATGTAGAGGACAAATATAGACTAAAAATAAAGAGATTAATGAAGATTAAACAAACAACACTAATCAACCTTTTCCTTAAAATCAGTGTCCCTTACGATATGCCAAAAACTGACAGAGAAAGTGATACTTTTACGGTTTGACTTCAGGTCTCTTATTATAGCCTCATAATGTCTAATAGTGCTGAAGGGGTCATTGTCGACCTGGGTACTATATCAGCGTACCCAGGGTACTTAAAATTTGAGAAATGGTACCCAGGGTACTGTCGCTTAACATAAACGTACCCAGACCAATATTGTTGAATCAAATCCATTAATTTTCAACAGTGTTCATAAACATGCACATAATCAAAACAAACGTAACTGTAAACCGCCATTCATCTATTTATAATTGTGGACCAAATACGGGAAGGAAATGAACGTAATCTCACGATACTTACAACACCGGGTACGTTTATGTTAAGCGACAGTACCCTGGGTACCATTTCTCAAATTTTAAGTACCCTGGGTACGCTGATATAGTACCCAGGTCGACAATGACCCCTTCAGCTCTAATAGTACATGCTAAATATACTCTCACAGAGTATTTAATATATACACCTCGCCATAAGCTAAGCAACAACTACAATTTTTTTTATAATTTCAAAAATCTGAATGAATATTAACTTTGTATTATTTATGTACTAAAGCCATAATTCGAGCACGGGAAAGTTACGGTAATTAAATCCTCAGGTATATCTTTAAATATAGCAAAACCAATTTGTCATACGATAGTCGAGCACGCGTAAAAGCCTTGTTTTCCTTAAAGATTAAGTGTTCATCTCCTGGTCTTTTTCGACTTCGTCTTTACAGTAGTGGTCTCATAGTGTCCATAGTGGACAGAGCTTGCGTCAGATAGCACAAGACTTTGGCATTCACTTTAGTATTGTATCCCTGCTACTGAAACGTCATCGAGATGATCATTGACATCGTTGACGCTATTATTGTGCCACATTTTGACAATCATGCACTTGGTAACAGATCCATCTTTATGTATGACAACGCAAGACCTCACCGAACTGCAAATAGGCTATATATGTGTCTCTTTAAAGAAATGCTAGATATAACTTTTTCGCACAGTTGCATGTGTAGTGTCTTTCTTTACCGGACTTTACTTACCCCGGATTGACTCGTCGTCGAAACCAACGTCTGGTCGCGTTTTCGCTTTGCTACCACTTACAGACCGTGGGCAAACAGTTTAACTTGTAGATATTTTCTAGTTTTCGTGATTTTTTTACTGGTTGCTTGTACATCTGGCGATGGGTTTACAAACTATTCAAAATAGTTTTATCCAATAAACGTCGTTCCCATCAGCTCAATAAATTTAATGAATATTCATGAACCTTATAGCTCGCATCTGCGGATGCTCGCTATATATAATAAAAGTTCCTTTGTCGTTACTGTTTGTATATCAAATTCTAATACTTAGCGGTCTCTTGACTTTTTATGAGGATCATGGTTGTCCACGCACAGAACTGGGACAGTCTATACTAAGTATAGTATAGACTGTCCCTGTACAGAATAACATATTCATGTCCCTATACTAACTGTTAGTATAGACTGTCTCTGCATGACCTATCAGAAGAAAATATTGTAGACAAAAATGCCTGATAAAAATGTTACATTGTTTGCAATGTGAAACACTGTATTTTTATAGCGTATTTGTTAGCGCAAAACCAGTTCAGTTTATCAAAATTTCTATTTGCTGATGAGAACCGGTTTAAAACTAGCTTGGAACCTAACCTGGTTTACCGTTTGTTAGTAGCAAACTGAAACTGGTTTCGCAAACCATTCAAACCACATACAAAGGGTGGTTTGGTGTTAGGTTTTAGGTTTGTCTTTAAAATGGCTGCACTAATGTTACAGTGTGGAAATGTAAAGATAAACAAATAAATCTCTTGACAAAATCAGCTAAGAAACAAGATAAATCCCTACTAAAATCTGGCATTGCTTGGTTTTTCTGGGGAAACAAATTCGAGACAAACATAAAAATTGTCAAACAGATTCTTGGACATTTGACGATTTCGAAAAGACACAACACAATTTTCGGAGAGTCGTGACTAAAAGCATATATGCAACAATATTAGAAAGTTTTTTTTCTAAATGTACAACTGTGTAATCTCTGCTTCTGATTAAACTATATGTATATGACATGTTCTTTTTTTCCTTTTACCATCTTATCAATTAAACCAAAACCTTACCAGTTTGCAAACTTAATTGAAACTAGTTTAAAACCTGAAACCATAACCTAAACTAGTTTTCCAGTACCAAATTCGCATGAAATTGACAGTTATGTGACGTCACCAACACAATAGAGAAAGGCGTCATGTCACCAATGGAATGCAGAGGCACTGTTAGGGTGCACTGAAGTAACGTAATGAGCAAAATGGCGATGCTCGCATTACGGCCGTCACTATATTCATATTAAAGGGAATAACAAATGAGTGCAAAATAACTTAATCATTAATAATAAGTTTAATTAACAACGTTCTTTTAGTATACTTTACTTGAAAAAACGGGTGAATAAACTTAATTGATCTTAATTAGTCAAAATAGGAAGTTGTCATAATGGAGGCAGTGACAAGTATCGGGAAAAACACATAGCACTCAGAGAGATCTATGTATAAAAATTGTAGTATTGATAGAAATAAAATATAACACTTGCACAATCCTATATTTCATTTTGTTAATTGTTATTTATTCGGTCGGTATATTTTTCGAATTTTGACCTTTGAACTAAAAGACGCTTATATCCATGGTAACGTACTGTCATTGAAAACAAGCTTGCATTCTGATTGGACAAAAATAGTAAAAAAAATTCTGCGTTAGAAAAATATACTGTAGTATACTCTGACAAGCATCACTGTTTGCATTTCTCAACTATAATTCCAGCAGCCTGTTGTTTTTTAACAATTGATAGTCGTAATAAAACTATAGAAAATTATTTTTATGCCAAAAGAATGCCATAAGGAACTGGTAAACAATAATTACACTATAAAACCATACGTCGTGTAATTTTTGCGCATTTCGTCTGGGGTAGAATTATATTTGCTTTGTTTACCATCGTATCGGAGCCTCGGTGGCTGAGTGGTCAAGGTAGTTCGTTTACTTTTGATCACGTGGTCTGTCAACACTGAGATTGCGGGTTCGATTCCAACTGCAGGCAGGGTGTACTCGACTCCAATCTTAATTGACAAGGATTGCCAGTTTTCCTACCGCAGGTCGGGGGTTCTCTCCGGGTACTCCGGCTTCCTCCCCCATTAAAAACTGGACGCCATGAAATAGCTGAAAAATTGCTGAAAGTGGCGTTAAAACACCATTCAAACATTCAAACTATCGTATCTGTAAACAATCCTCACGCCGGTGATGTATCTAAAATTATTGTCACACAAATGATCGGCAAGCGGAAATTTGGAGATCCTGTAGGCCACTCTACGTCACAAGGTAAATATATCTTATTTACACCAAGGTAAGTAGGTCAGTGGTATTTATCAGAACGCCTAATGACTAGTGAGTAGTATAATGGCACATGACCCTATGTATTGCAAAGTATGGTGCAATAAACCCCAGTGGGGGTCATAAATTTCAAGGTATTGCACAACAACATACGTCATAATACCCTCAAGGCTCAACGACCCTAACGTTGGGTCATAAATTTCAAGGTATTGCACAACAACATACGTCATAGGGGTAATAAATTTCAAGGTATTGCACAACAACATACGTCATAATACCCTCAACGACCCTAGGACAATGGAAACACGTTGCAGCTACAGACATCGTTTTCATCAACGTATTATAAAAACAGAAAATATTATAAACCCCATACTTTCACCAAGTCACAGAAATCAAATATTTCAATCAATGAAAATAACGCAATTCTGATTGAATATAAAAAGCATACCCAAATACAAAAAAATTGAGTACTTGCATATTTTGGTAAAATGTGTAGTACCCCAGTGACGTCATCGGTTTTTTGTATACAAAAGGACACGGTTTCTTACTTTAAGTTATCACTTTTCTTGGAAGCAAAACCAGGCAACATCATGCAAAAAGAACATAGAGATTCCCTGCAAAGAAAATACGTAAAGTTAGTAAGGGAAATACCATTGGATGCTGTAGTTGACTACCTTTATGAAAACGGAGTATTGACTGATGAACTACGAGAAGAAATTCTTCAGAACACGAATACGTAATCAAAAGCTAGAAATTTAATTGCAACCATACAAAGGAGAGGCCCTCATGCATTTGACAGTTTCTGTTTTGCACTTACTAAAGAAGTTTATCTGTACTATTTAAGCAAACTTCAAAGGGACAAACTCTAAAAAACAAGGAACGACGTATGTTAAATATTGGAGGGGATATATATGTAGTCGCTAATGACTGGGACGATGAAGTAATCATTCATATCCTGAAGTACGAAAAGAATTCTGCGAATGAAAATATCCCCACAAAGAAAGGGATCGCATTAAAATTGATGCAATTGCAACTTTGGTAGAGGTGTATATGCAACAGTTAGTAAAATGTTTCCAACAGTTGATGTAAAAAAATTCTGAAGGATTTCTGATATATAAAATAATGCTAATAATGAAAAAAAATATTCTGTCGCGAAAAAAAAAAATAAAGCGCGGAATAAAAATTTCTGACCAAAACAAAAATCAAAGCCCCCCCCCCTTTCAAGTTAAATGGTCTGTCCCTAAGATATTTTATTGGAACTAAGGCAACTATAAGAGGGATTTACATGAATGAAAGACTGTGGAATTACCTACAGAGACTTACTCCATATATCAACGACGTCGTAAAAAGAACTCGCAGAATATAAAAAAAAACATTTAAAGAAATGTCTTCTATAATAGCATATTTGTATTGTAATAATAAAATCGATTAATGAAAAGTTATTATATGTTACCTTTTTTATTCCTTATTTCCCAATATTACTTATCAAATAAAAATTAACAGTACACTTAAAGAAAACAATCATCTGATAGTAAAACAAGAGACAAAAAGGGGGCTCTAATAAAACGGCGTCTTTTTCTGGTTCTGACAAATTGTACCGTATAGTTCAAAAAGAGGGCGAATTTAAAATAGGCAGGCATCAATCTAATTAAAATTAAATCTTTCACTTGCTCCCCCCTTTTTGTTATAGGTCGCTACACGCAGCGACCATAGCAAAAAGGGGGGAGCAAGTGAAAGATTTAATTTTAATTAGATTGGGCAGGCATAAAATAAGCAATGGTTGCAGGATCAGCATATAGTTTATCTAGAAATACTGTTCGAAATTTTCAAAGGAATCAATACGTCGTCGATACCATAGATTCCCTATGGGAAATGAATTTGGCAGATGTTGGAAACATTAAAACCTACAATAATGGTACCGTTTTTTGGAAGTCGTTCTCGATGTATTTTCACGTTTTTTATGGATTGAACCTCTAAAGGATAAAACACATACGAGTGTGTTGAAATCGTTGAAGCAAATACTCAATGGAGGACGAAAACCAAACTCAATCCGTTCCGATTTGGGGAAGGAGTTTAAAAATATATAAAAATATGTATGTACGTGAATTTTTATCGAAAATGAGACCAAAATCAGCTGTGGTGGAAAGAGTAATACGAACCATTAAGACAACATTGATGTATAGGTATTTCAGACATAAACAGACTTCTACATATACCAATGTTCTTCAAGACATTGTAACGAGCTATAATAACCGACCACATAGATCACTTGGACAACATCCGCCCGCATCCGTAAATAAACAGAATGTAAATGAAATTCGACTGGCTGCTTATTTTTCAAAAAATCCCAAATCTAAATCAGTACTAGCTATAGCGTCAAAAAAGATGACCAAAACCAAAAGAAGAAAAAAGTGTTCTTAAATTTAAATTGAAGATTAACGATCTAGTACGAATCTCCCACAAACGACACCCTTTTCAACAAGGTTATCAACAAATGTGGACAGAAGAAGTTTTCGAAATTCGACGTCGTTTCATGCGTGAGAACATTCCGATTTATCAATTAAAGGATTTGCAAGACGAAGCAATAGAAGGGTCGTTTTATTATTCAGAGCTGCAGAAAATTAATAAAGACGTAAACACAATATGGACAATTGAAAAGATTCTAAAGAAAAGGAAACGAGGTGTCAATCAGGAAGCTCTGGTTCGATGGTTGGGTTACCCTAAAAAATTGATTCCTGGTTGAAAATGACTGACATTGAAAAATGAATAAATGGCTCTGATTTACCGCGGACGTCATCATTCTTTATCAAAATGAGTATACGTATGGTTGTAAAATCGTCTGATGGAATACTCCTATTTGAGAAAAATGTACCGCATGACTTCACTGTTCAACTGAATAGACTGATTCATTTAGATGGGTATTGGATGGCAGCATTAACAGAATTTTAAATACAATATACAGATGCGTTAAGACATTTAGAAGATATTTACGTGTATTCCAATATTTGCGACGAGAGCTTTATCGGAGCTTCAGAAAAACCTCTACGAAAAGTACACATAAGCAAAGACAGCACAGAACAGCAAATGAAAAACAAACAAAGGCTTTTAACAATGAACGTGATCTTTGACACCATACTATGTACCTTTACGTCTTGGCCAATTAAATCAAGTCCACATCTATATAGAGGACGGTAACAGTATCCCAAGTTCATTCATCAACGAAGTAGCCCGTGTAACACTTCATTTTAAGAAGTATCCCTTTTTTTAACCATGTTAAAATCTCCTTACGTTAGCGATGTGTTGGCGTGGGAAAATATTTTAAAAAACATGAGAGGAGTAGAAAAAAATCAGACTGGTGGAAGTTTCTGGAGGCGCTATAAACGAACGCGCTTCTTTTTACCCACAACAAACCTTCCGGAAAATGAGGCAAAAGTCGAACAAGTGGCTCCAAACGTTGCAATTGAAAATAGAGCAAAGTCGGAGCTACAACAAAAAAAGCAAGAACTACAGCCTCACATCGAGAAAGAAAAAAGTCAAAAAAGGAGAAGAATGATGGTATAAATAGACAGCCCCTTAAAAATAAAAGCATTCGGAATAAGAAACTCAACCGAGCAGCAGTAAAGCAAAACAAATCTAAAAAAACGTCAAACGCAACAGAAAATCGATATTGAACCTTCCGTATTTGACAAAAGAACTAAGAGACGATAATGGCTTTTTTAAGTGAAGAAAATAAGGAAATCGGCATACCAATGGAACTAAACTTATTTGAAGAGCCAAGGAATCAGGTGGCCGTAGACAGAATATACTATTCTGAACTAGGCCTACTTCTAACTTTACGCCATCTGACGTTTCTACAATAGAATTTGCTATATCCGGACAGGGTCCAGAATACATGGATTTGAGACGAAGTAGACTATATATCCGTGCAAAAATAGTCAAGGGTGATGGTTTCGCATTTGACGATACCGATACATCGAGTATCATAAATTTACATTTGCAAGCCATGTGGTCTCATATGGACGTATACATGAATAAACAAGTTAGTATCGTTTAACACTTTAAATTACCCCTGGAAAGCGTATCTAAAAACTATTCTTACCAGTGGATCTGACGAGCAGAAATCTCAACTTCAATCTCAATTGTTTATGAAAGATTCCGGAGATCTGGCCGATATGAATGGAAAAGCGGGAGGGAACGACGGCATGATTCTTCGTCGGGAGTATATCAAAAGTAGTAAAGAGTTCGAATTAGAAGGACCTTTATTTGAAGACATTTTTTTCCTGGATCGCTACCTGATTCAAGAAGTCGACTTATACATAAAACTGTACCGTTCCAGCAATCCTTTTGTAATCGCGTCGGAAGAAACTGATCCCGATTACAAATTACAGCTACTAGATGTTGTATACAAGGCATGCAAAGTGAAAGTGGATCCAGGTATCATTGTACACCACACGAAGCAGATCGAGACGACACCTTTAAAATACTATTTTCCACGTAGTGAAGTTAAAAAAAATACCATAAGTAAATCCGCCAGAGTTCATTTGGGATAATTTGTTTACAATTCGACCGGGTACTCTAGTCGTAGGGTTATTCTCACACTACAATGCCACGGGGGTCGGCCTTTACGTGAATGGAGAAAGCGTCCCAGCAAGACCAATGAAATTGGGTGTTGGTGATAACCGTCAGTATAAGGGGGCGTACACAAATTTATTTGAAACCTGTGACAAGTTAAATAAAGATGCAGGATTATATATTTCTAGAGCAGACTTTGGAAGCGGTTACACTTGAAACGCTTTTACGTTGGATCCCAAGGGTCTTGGTGACGACTATATAAACTTAGTAAAACACGGGAACGTTCGACTCGAGATAAAATTTAAGATTGAACTACCAAACGCCGTCACTTGCATAGCATTTGGAATATTTGAATCACTTCTAGAGATGGACAGTTCTCGTAACGTTCGCTACATTCAACCATGAACGGATATGAATTGGAATGTTTCATCAAATCTAATCGATGTGATCAGCATACAGTAAAAGGAGTTTTTGCGAGAACCAATTTGCCTACAGGTAGAATGGAATATCCCAGTGCGTACATTGTAAACAGCGACGACGACAAAGGGCCGGGAGAACATTGGTTGGCGATTGTTTTAAAAAGTCGAGCCCATGGTGTATTTTTCGATAGTTTTGGAAGACCCCCAGACTTTTATGGAGCAGAATTGAAACACTTTTTGAACTGTAACGTGGACAGTTACGAATACTTTGGTGTTCAGATACAACCGAAACATTCCTCTCGTTGTGGTTTCTTTGTTTTAACTTTTTTACTGTTGAATGTATGCCTTAATTATTTTTTAGATAGTGTTTCCAGATATTTTTCTTCAAATGTAAATGAAAACGATTCTATTGTATTTAACTTTGTAAACAAATATTATGGTGTATGCTAATAAAAAAAGGTATAAAAATTGCATATATTTAGTTTTTGTGTCAATCCTATTTCCCATGTACATAGATATATGAGGCGTCAAAATGGAAAGGTCGAATCCAATACTGCCTTCCCAAGTCCGTGTACCATGATGTGTTCGGGGGCCACGCAAAGTGGAAAAACGACGTTTGTCGTGAAATTACTGCATAATGCTTCTCGCATGTTCAAGGTACCACCATCGAATATCATATATTGCTACACTGAGTTTCAAACCACTTTTGAGCAAGCTAAAGTTTCGATTCCAAACTTTACACTATACATGAGGGTTTACCGACACGCAATGAACTTTTAGAATGGACCCACCCCGACAAACACACTATCGTAGTTCTTGACGATATGATGCGACAAATAAGTAAAAGTGAGGATGCTTTACATCTCGTGACCGTAACCTCACATCACCGTAACTGTTCCGTCATATATATCACTCAAAATCTGTTTGAGAAAGGTGCACATTTTAGGTCTGTAAGCCTAAACGTCCATATATTTGTTTTGATGACTAGTTATAGGGATAGGAGAACAATTGCTACATTTGGGAGCCAAGCTTTTCCCGGACAGAGTAAATTTTTCTTCTAAAGTAATTGTATATACATAAATATCTGGTAACATCAATGACAAGAGAAAAAAGTATGCATGTATTTGACTCACCTTTATCGATTTTTGTGGCTAAATCTTCATATTTTTCCAATTGTTCTTTTGGCGTCTGCAACACACAGGAAGTGCCTTGGGAGAATCTATTGCAAGCTTTATTGTACTAAGAAAGACAACTCTAACCCATCAGCAAAGGTAAAAAAGTAACATCACTGACATGGAATTTGAAACGGACCTTCTCAATGCTAAAATTTTTTCGTGGACGGGAATTTTGTACAAAAAACTACCTTCCTCTACTGTAGCAATTAGGTTTTACAATTTACAAGAAAGAAATGTAAAACTAAAGCATCTTTTGAGGTACAAAAAAATACATAAAGCTGACATTTTAATTTTGCAACAGACAGTTTTTGGGGTGCTTATGACCTTTCAAGTCAATTTTATGAAAATTCATCAGAAGTAATAATTTTTTCTTGATATATTCTTAATAAATATAGTCACAAGAACAAATTAGAATAAAAAAACACATGCAAATACGTATATCTTTAAAAAATATTTTGGGACAAACATTGGGAACGCAAATCCCTCCATTTTTTGATAATGACCCATATCCGGACAGGGTCCAGAATACATGGATTTGAGACGAAGTAGACTATATATCCGTGCAAAAATAGTCAAGGGTAATGGTTTCGCATTTGACGATACCGATACATCGAGTATCATAAATTTACATTTGCAAGCCATGTGGTCTCATATGGACGTATACATGAATAAACAAGTTAGTATCGTTTAACACTTTAAATTACCCCTGGAAAGCGTATCTAAAAACTATTCTTACCAGTGGATCTGACGAGCAGAAATCTCAACTTCAATCTCAATTGTTTATGAAAGATTCCGGAGATCTGGCCGATATGAATGGAAAAGCGGGAGGGAACGACGGCATGATTCTTCGTCGGGAGTATATCAAAAGTAGTAAAGAGTTCGAATTAGAAGGACCTTTATTTGAAGACATTTTTTTCCTGGATCGCTACCTGATTCAAGAAGTCGACTTATACATAAAACTGTACCGTTCCAGCAATCCTTTTGTAATCGCGTCGGAAGAAACTGATCCCGATTACAAATTACAGCTACTAGATGTTGTATACAAGGCATGCAAAGTGAAAGTGGATCCAGGTATCATTGTACACCACACGAAGCAGATCGAGACGACACCTTTAAAATACTATTTTCCACGTAGTGAAGTTAAAAAAAATACCATAAGTAAATCCGCCAGAGTTCATTTGGGATAATTTGTTTACAATTCGACCGGGTACTCTAGTCGTAGGGTTATTCTCACACTACAATGCCACGGGGGTCGGCCTTTACGATTTTGAAATACAATGTCATTTCGCTATTTAGATTTAACCATCTGTGAAATACCTCGTACACATCTGGAAGTTTGTTAGACCGAAGGTAAGTCTTTAACTCCGGATTCGACGATTTCATCGATGCTGCCATTTTGGACCCTTCAAGTTCACAGAGACCTGATTTTTGACCACCATGTTGTTTGTGTAGCAACGAAACTTCCCGGATATGCAGATAAAATTAGAGTCAAAATAGTAAAGGCACCTTGGCATATTTTCCGGAAATTCCGCGTGTGCAAATTATGGGCAGTGCTTCCCATTTTTTATATATTCTACTAGTTCTATAACATACAATCTCCCATTTCACGTTTATATTTATCATTTTCATCTGACTTTTACATTTTTTATTATTATTTTAAATGTGAAATGGGAAAATTCGTTTAAAGATGAAACCTCCAATTTCACTAAAAACATAAAATATCAATATCCGATAAAAAATGTTGAAAATAAACATGAAATTAGATTGATTGATTGATTAATGGTGTTTAACGCCCGAGCAGCAATATTTCAGCTATATTCAGGCGATGAACATGAAATGGATGATAAAATGAACATGAAATGATGATGAATGAAAATGGGATGGGACACAAGGAAAAATAGGGGTAACAGATTTTAGATTGCCACTGGCAAATGGTAGGATGGATAGAGTCGGGCAATTTAGCCTCCTGTAGCGGGATCGAAATCCCTACTCATAGCGAATACTACAGCAGCGTTCTTTAACGTGCGAGGAACGTGGCATTTTTCCCAACACGGTGCACTAATATGGTTTGCGGTCAGGTTTTCCGTATTATGTCCTGACAACCCCAGCTTGCCAGGGGTACCCCATTCAACCACCTGGGGCACACATCCCAGTCGGTCTTTAGGCAAACCGACCTGACACGCCGGTCAGGGTACTGGGCGCTATTTAGTCGCCTTTTACGACAAGCTAGCGCGACTGCGGTCTATTCTTTTAGCCACCGGATCCCGCACGGGGCCATGAAATAAGAGGTTTTATTAATGAAACTAATATTTCACTTGAAACACAATTTGTTTTTATACCGCTGATTCTACATAATCACTGACCTCGTAGAATCATATAACGTTAACCATTAATATTTTATATGGACCACGTGGAATGATAAATGACGAAGTCGGAGCTAGGTCAATTTCTTTCTACAAGGTCCGTATTACAAATTAATAGTTTATATGGACCATGTACAATCTAATTAAAATTAAATCTTTCACTTGCTCCCCCCTTTTGTTATAGGTCGCTGCGTTGTAAGCAGCGACCATAGCAAAAAGGGGGGAGCAAGTGAAAGATATAATTTTAATTAGATTGACCATGTAGAATGATAAATGGCGAAGTCAGAGCTAGGTCAATTTCTTTCTACAAGGTCCGTATTACAGCGTACTGACCTCTTCAAAATTCTTTTGGCGATGGAATAATAATATAACTGACTGGGAAGCAACTATTTTGGATTAAGTTTTGGATTGAGAAAGTTTAAGATCAATATGTTATGACTTGTTTACATCATTTATTTATATCGGCATTCAATTACTAAGGCCATTCGTTGGTCAGTTTTTGTCTAAATTTTTGACTAGAAACACCGTCATTTGTATCGTTGCATAATCTTCTAGACTTCTATATATATATATTTATTACTATTCATGTAAAAACTTTCATTATAATTGGAGTTCTATATTCTGGGATATTTTAACAAAGAACAAATAGCGTAGTAGTAATATGCATAAGCATGTTACATGGCATATTACATGCCATATGCATATAGGCGGGGCTCTTGGGCGTTGCTTAATAAATATGTCATGACTGAGCTATGCGCTTTATACAATGAGAAAATATTATCTTACCGAAGTTTTGTTTTAAAGTAAATAGTCTGCCAACAGGCTGAAGGAAAATGTCAACATGTAGGTTTGGCAATGTTTATTATGTTTATGTTTATTAAACTTGTTTAATTTGGGATGAATTTTGTTAGCACATGCCATTGCCTGATTGGATCTTATAACGATGTTGGAACAATTAACATTCATATTAATAATAACAATAATACTGTTTTTGTCATGTCATATGCGAAAATATGTCCCAAGGTTAGAAGGCATAATGCACTTTCCTTCGGGTCGTGCATAATGCCTTCTAATCTTGGGACATATTTTCGCATATCACATGACAAAGATAGTATTATTGTATAAATATATATATAATCTCAGTAATATATATATGATAATATCCGAATATCCAAAACTATATTTAGTACCATAACCTGGGAGAGGGGTACACAATGGTTATGGTACGAAATGGTTTTATTTATGGTACGAATTGGTACGAAATGGTCGTTACCAGTCATTTCGTACCATAACCAAATCGTACCATCCAAATCGTACCATAATTAAAACCATTTCGTACCATAACCATTTTGTACCACAGCCATTTCGTACCATATGGGGAATTGTATTAAGACAATTTCGTACCATATGGGATAGTGTAATATGATGATTTCGTATCATATGGGGAAGTGTATTAATGAAAACCTGTATGCAATTTCAGCATAATGTTGCTCTTTCGATCAAAGTGGTAAATAGAAATAAAAACTATTTTTATTTTTAATTTTTTAATTTATTAACAAAATCATTCCGTCATAGCATAAAATATCAGATAACAATTAACGTAATGACACAGTTCTATTTTAACATGAGCTACTATTTTCAATATTGTCACAATCAATTGTCTTTCATAACAGCACCGGGAAACAAACTTCATTATTGCTTTCATATCTTATTATTGAATAATAAAGCCATATTTGTTTACACAACAATTATTTCAAATAACCTTTTTTTAATTAATAATTTTGAAAATATCTTCTTAAGATTTATTTAAAGATTTTTTTTACGAATATTTGTTTATGGTATACATTAAAGTATTTCAATTTTTCGCATTCTACGACATTGTTTACATATGCTACGATATTATTTTCATATGGTACGAAATGGTAATAAGTTATGGTACGATATGGCATTTTGATGGTACGATTTGGTAATTTTGGGTACGAAATGGCAATGGTACGATTTGGTTATGGTACGAAATGACTGGTCTAAAAAATTTCTTCATGAACTGGTAAATTTTAAAAACAGTTCCTATAATTTTGGTACAAAGGCATAGCTGAACTTCCACGACCAAGAACAACTAGGTAAGAGAAGCTTTGGATACGAGGCAGCAAGAATCTGGAATTCCTTGCCTAATGAGGCAAAGAATACATCAACATTTGGGAATTTTTAAAATTTTATACCTTCATGGTGTTTTTATGAAAATTGTAAATGCAGTGCCTGTCGATGAATGCATTTCCTTGCTGCCCTGTGACCAATGTCTCAAGCCTGTGTCTATGTGTTGCTTTTTATTTGTTTTTAGTTCTTTAATCTATTAACCTTCTTGTGCTTAGTTTATGTGCTGTATGTGCTTTTGTTTTTATAATTGTGCTGCTTATAATAACCATTCTTTGTGATTTTATGCCTTATATGCTTAAATGCTTTTATGATTGTATGCTTTCTATGCTTATATGCTTTTTAGCTTGTATGCTTGTATGCTTTTTATATCTTTTTAGACTTGTATGGTTTTAAGTTTTTATTTTATATTTATGTATGTCTGGCGTATATGCAGTGCTTGTTTTTGTTTGTAAAAAATATTCAGTCGTTTAAAGAGCCCTACAGAGCTCATGTTAATTTGTTACCTTGTATATATTATGACGACTCTAAATAAAGATTACTTACTTACTTACTTACTAACTTACTTACATAATAGGTCGACCTCCGTTCGTAACCACTCGAGAAAAGCTGAGCGATAACGAATCGGTTTCGCTGAGAAAAAAAATGAGAAAATATGCAAGATAATGGGAATCAACCTGTTTACAAAGGAAAGTGGCGTTGATCTGTGTGTGTTGATCATACAATGTGTATCATACAACGTAAACGGTGAAACACACAATTGTCGGAAATTTCCGAAGCGTGACATTTTCGCGAACAGGACTATGATGCAACTAGGAACTAACTCCAATCCATTCTTGGATACTGCCTTTGATCTGTATCTGTATTTTATGACAAATGACTGGTCTAAAAAATTTCTTCATGAACTGGTAAATTTTAAAAACAGTTCCTATAATTTTGGTACAAAGGCATAGCTGAACTTCCACGACCAAGAACAACTAGGTAAGAGAAGCTTTGGATACGAGGCAGCAAGAATCTGGAATTCCTTGCCTAATGAGGCAAAGAATACATCAACATTTGGGAATTTTTAAAATTGTATACCTTCATGGTTTTTTTATGAAAATTGTAAATGCAGTGCCTGTCGATGAATGCATTTCCTTGCTGCCCTGTGACCAATGTCTCAAGCCTGTGTCTATGTGTTGCTTTTTATTTGTTTTTAGTTCTTTAATCTATTAACCTTCTTGTGCTTAGTTTATGTGCTGTATGTGCTTTTGTTTTTATAATTGTGCTACTTATAATAACCATTCTTTGTGATTTTATGCCTTATATGCTTAAATGCTTTTATGATTGTATGCTTTCTATGCTTATATGCTTTTTAGCTTGTATGCTTGTATGCTTTTTATATCTTTTTAGACTTGTATGGTTTTAAGTTTTTATTTTATATTTATGTATGTCTGGCGTATATGCAGTGCTTGTTTTTGTTTGTAAAAAATATTCAGTCGTTTAAAGAGCCCTACAGAGCTCATGTTAATTTGTTACCTTGTATATATTATGACGACTCTAAATAAAGATTACTTACTTACTTACTTACTAACTTACTTACATAATAGGTCGACCTCCGTTCGTAACCACTCGAGAAGAGCTGAGCGATAACGAATCGGTTTCGCTGAGAAAAAAAATGAGAAAATATGCAAGATAATGGGAATCAACCTGTTTACAAAGGAAAGTGGCTTTGATCTGTGTGTGTTGATCATACAATGTGTATCATACAACGTAAACGTTGAAACACACAATTGTCGGAAATTTCCGAAGCGTGACATTTTCGCGAACAGGACTATGATGCAACTAGGAACTAACTCCAATCCATTCTTGGATACTGCCTTTGATCTGTATCTGTATTTTATGACAAATGACTGGTCTAAAAAATTTCTTCATGAACTGGTAAATTTTAAAAACAGTTCCTATAATTTTGGTACAAATGCATAGCTGAACTTCCACGACCAAGAACAACTAGGTAAGAGAAGCTTTGGATACGAGGCAGCAAGAATCTGGAATTCCTTGCCTAATGAGGCAAAGAATACATCAACATTTGGGAATTTTTAAAATTTTATACCTTCATGGTGTTTTTATGAAAATTGTAAATGCAGTGCCTGTCGATGAATGCATTTCCTTGACTGCCCTGTGACCAATGTCTCAAGCCTGTGTCTATGTGTTGCTTTTTATTTGTTTTTAGTTCTTTAATCTATTAACCTTCTTGTGCTTAGTTTATGTGCTGTATGTGCTTTTGTTTTTATAATTGTGCTGCTTATAATAACCATTCTTTGTGATTTTATGCCTTATATGCTTAAATGCTTTTATGATTGTATGCTTTCTATGCTTATATGCTTTTAAGCTTGTATGCTTGTATGCTTTTTATATCTTTTTAGACTTGTATGGTTTTAAGTTTTTATTTTATATTTATGTATGTCTGGCGTATATGCAGTGCTTGTTTTTGTTTGTAAAAAATATTCAGTCGTTTAAAGAGCCCTACAGAGCTCATGTTAATTTGTTACCTTGTATATATTATGACGACTCTAAATAAAGATTACTTACTTACTTACTTACTAACTTACTTACATAATAGGTCGACCTCCGTTCGTAACCACTCGAGAAAAGCTGAGCGATAACGAATCGGTTTCGCTGAGAAAAAAAATGAGAAAATATGCAAGATAATGGGAATCAACCTGTTTACAAAGGAAAGTGGCGTTGATCTGTGTGTGTTGATCATACAATGTGTATCATACAACGTAAACGGTGAAACACACAATTGTCGGAAATTTCCGAAGCGTGACATTTTCGCGAACAGGACTATGATGCAACTAGGAACTAACTCCAATCCATTCTTGGATACTGCCTTTGATCTGTATCTGTATTTTATGACAAATGACTCCGGTTAGGAGAAAAAAAATAATTCTTTTCCTGCTTACTAACAAGGTTCACATCAATTATCTTACAACGTATGAAGATTTTAGAGATGCTTAGCGCAGTTCATGTTTCATTTGCTGACTCTGACCTATATTTTTGCAGTTGCCTGATTTTGGCTATCTAAACATTATGTACTTATAATGAAGTGGTGTAAATATATAATAACAATACATATTGCCATTTATTGATTTAAAAATCGGTACGTATTTTTGTCCACAAAGAAAAATAAAGCATGGAGACGGCTGGCTTTTTAGGAACGCTAATATACTTGTTAGTAGTGTAGCGTCAATATATGTACAAATAGAAACAAGGTCAATTTTTGTTCAAACTAGCAGAACAAAAAAAAAACGCAGGCGTAAACATGTGCTCCGAAAGGATAAGAATTTCCCGCAACTTCAACGCGACTTTTAGTTATATAGTTATATATATGGGTATGTCAATCTAAGTCATTCAATGACAAAACTATAGCTGAATTATAGTAGAGATCCCTAGTAAAACTAGTTATGTGTATTTGTTAGAATCAATGTCGACTTTGATTCGTTTTAGGTAAAATTGATCAAATAAAACTTGGAAGTAACCTTGCACCAAAGTTTGCTCTTGAATAACGTTTCAATTAGTTGAACTAGTTGTAATGAACCCAAAGAAAAACTCAGTTATGACGGAACTATTTTTTAGCTACAATCTGTTTTCGGCCAAACGACTGATGTAGAGGACAAATATAGACTAAAAATAAAGAGATTAATGAAGATTAAACAAACAACACTAATCAACCTTTTCCTTAAAATCAGTGTCCCTTACGATATGCCAAAAACTGACAGAGAAAGTGATACTTTTACGGTTTGACTTCAGGTCTCTTATTATAGCCTCATAATGTCTAATAGTGCTGAAGGGGTCATTGTCGACCTGGGTACTATATCAGCGTACCCAGGGTACTTAAAATTTGAGAAATGGTACCCAGGGTACTGTCGC
The DNA here is from genome assembly GCA_944474755.1 of Limnoperna fortunei. Taxonomy (NCBI): domain Eukaryota; kingdom Metazoa; phylum Mollusca; class Bivalvia; order Mytilida; family Modiolidae; genus Limnoperna; species Limnoperna fortunei. The sequence goes on along the minus strand of OX104111.1, from coordinate 54,673,789 downwards.
TTAACATAAACGTACCCAGACCAATATTGTTGAATCAAATCCATTAATTTTCAACAGTGTTCATAAACATGCACATAATCAAAACAAACGTAACTGTAAACCGCCATTCATCTATTTATAATTGTGGACCAAATACGGGAAGGAAATGAACGTAATCTCACGATACTTACAACACCGGGTACGTTTATGTTAAGCGACAGTACCCTGGGTACCATTTCTCAAATTTTAAGTACCCTGGGTACGCTGATATAGTACCCAGGTCGACAATGACCCCTTCAGCTCTAATAGTACATGCTAAATATACTCTCACAGAGTATTTAATATATACACCTCGCCATAAGCTAAGCAACAACTACAATTTTTTTTATAATTTCAAAAATCTGAATGAATATTAACTTTGTATTATTTATGTACTAAAGCCATAATTCGAGCACGGGAAAGTTACGGTAATTAAATCCTCAGGTATATCTTTAAATATAGCAAAACCAATTTGTCATACGATAGTCGAGCACGCGTAAAAGCCTTGTTTTCCTTAAAGATTAAGTGTTCATCTCCTGGTCTTTTTCGACTTCGTCTTTACAGTAGTGGTCTCATAGTGTCCATAGTGGACAGAGCTTGCGTCAGATAGCACAAGACTTTGGCATTCACTTTAGTATTGTATCCCTGCTACTGAAACGTCATCGAGATGATCATTGACATCGTTGACGCTATTATTGTGCCACATTTTGACAATCATGCACTTGGTAACAGATCCATCTTTATGTATGACAACGCAAGACCTCACCGAACTGCAAATAGGCTATATATGTGTCTCTTTAAAGAAATGCTAGATATAACTTTTTCGCACAGTTGCATGTGTAGTGTCTTTCTTTACCGGACTTTACTTACCCCGGATTGACTCGTCGTCGAAACCAACGTCTGGTCGCGTTTTCGCTTTGCTACCACTTACAGACCGTGGGCAAACAGTTTAACTTGTAGATATTTTCTAGTTTTCGTGATTTTTTTACTGGTTGCTTGTACATCTGGCGATGGGTTTACAAACTATTCAAAATAGTTTTATCCAATAAACGTCGTTCCCATCAGCTCAATAAATTTAATGAATATTCATGAACCTTATAGCTCGCATCTGCGGATGCTCGCTATATATAATAAAAGTTCCTTTGTCGTTACTGTTTGTATATCAAATTCTAATACTTAGCGGTCTCTTGACTTTTTATGAGGATCATGGTTGTCCACGCACAGAACTGGGACAGTCTATACTAAGTATAGTATAGACTGTCCCTGTACAGAATAACATATTCATGTCCCTATACTAACAGTTAGTATAGACTGTCTCTGCATGACCTATCAGAAGAAAATATTGTAGACAAAAATGCCTGATAAAAATGTTACATTGTTTGCAATGTGAAACACTGTATTTTTATAGCGTATTTGTTAGCGCAAAACCAGTTCAGTTTATCAAAATTTCTATTTGCTGATGAGAACCGGTTTAAAACTAGCTTGGAACCTAACCTGGTTTACCGTTTGTTAGTAGCAAACTGAAACTGGTTTCGCAAACCATTCAAACCACATACAAAGGGTGGTTTGGTGTTAGGTTTTAGGTTTGTCTTTAAAATGGCTGCACTAATGTTACAGTGTGGAAATGTAAAGATAAACAAATAAATCTCTTGACAAAATCAGCTAAGAAACAAGATAAATCCCTACTAAAATCTGGCATTGCTTGGTTTTTCTGGGGAAACAAATTCGAGACAAACATAAAAATTGTCAAACAGATTCTTGGACATTTGACGATTTCGAAAAGACACAACACAATTTTCGGAGAGTCGTGACTAAAAGCATATATGCAACAATATTAGAAAGTTTTTTTTCTAAATGTACAACTGTGTAATCTCTGCTTCTGATTAAACTATATGTATATGACATGTTCTTTTTTTCCTTTTACCATCTTATCAATTAAACCAAAACCTTACCAGTTTGCAAACTTAATTGAAACTAGTTTAAAACCTGAAACCATAACCTAAACTAGTTTTCCAGTACCAAATTCGCATGAAATTGACAGTTATGTGACGTCACCAACACAATAGAGAAAGGCGTCATGTCACCAATGGAATGCAGAGGCACTGTTAGGGTGCACTGAAGTAACGTAATGAGCAAAATGGCGATGCTCGCATTACGGCCGTCACTATATTCATATTAAAGGGAATAACAAATGAGTGCAAAATAACTTAATCATTAATAATAAGTTTAATTAACAACGTTCTTTTAGTATACTTTACTTGAAAAAACGGGTGAATAAACTTAATTGATCTTAATTAGTCAAAATAGGAAGTTGTCATAATGGAGGCAGTGACAAGTATCGGGAAAAACACATAGCACTCAGAGAGATCTATGTATAAAAATTGTAGTATTGATAGAAATAAAATATAACACTTGCACAATCCTATATTTCATTTTGTTAATTGTTATTTATTCGGTCGGTATATTTTTCGAATTTTGACCTTTGAACTAAAAGACGCTTATATCCATGGTAACGTACTGTCATTGAAAACAAGCTTGCATTCTGATTGGACAAAAATAGTAAAAAAAATTCTGCGTTAGAAAAATATACTGTAGTATACTCTGACAAGCATCACTGTTTGCATTTCTCAACTATAATTCCAGCAGCCTGTTGTTTTTTAACAATTGATAGTCGTAATAAAACTATAGAAAATTATTTTTATGCCAAAAGAATGCCATAAGGAACTGGTAAACAATAATTACACTATAAAACCATACGTCGTGTAATTTTTGCGCATTTCGTCTGGGGTAGAATTATATTTGCTTTGTTTACCATCGTATCGGAGCCTCGGTGGCTGAGTGGTCAAGGTAGTTCGTTTACTTTTGATCACGTGGTCTGTCAACACTGAGATTGCGGGTTCGATTCCAACTGCAGGCAGGGTGTACTCGACTCCAATCTTAATTGACAAGGATTGCCAGTTTTCCTACCGCAGGTCGGGGGTTCTCTCCGGGTACTCCGGCTTCCTCCCCCATTAAAAACTGGACGCCATGAAATAGCTGAAAAATTGCTGAAAGTGGCGTTAAAACACCATTCAAACATTCAAACTATCGTATCTGTAAACAATCCTCACGCCGGTGATGTATCTAAAATTATTGTCACACAAATGATCGGCAAGCGGAAATTTGGAGATCCTGTAGGCCACTCTACGTCACAAGGTAAATATATCTTATTTACACCAAGGTAAGTAGGTCAGTGGTATTTATCAGAACGCCTAATGACTAGTGAGTAGTATAATGGCACATGACCCTATGTATTGCAAAGTATGGTGCAATAAACCCCAGTGGGGGTCATAAATTTCAAGGTATTGCACAACAACATACGTCATAATACCCTCAAGGCTCAACGACCCTAACGTTGGGTCATAAATTTCAAGGTATTGCACAACAACATACGTCATAGGGGTAATAAATTTCAAGGTATTGCACAACAACATACGTCATAATACCCTCAACGACCCTAGGACAATGGAAACACGTTGCAGCTACAGACATCGTTTTCATCAACGTATTATAAAAACAGAAAATATTATAAACCCCATACTTTCACCAAGTCACAGAAATCAAATATTTCAATCAATGAAAATAACGCAATTCTGATTGAATATAAAAAGCATACCCAAATACAAAAAAATTGAGTACTTGCATATTTTGGTAAAATGTGTAGTACCCCAGTGACGTCATCGGTTTTTTGTATACAAAAGGACACGGTTTCTTACTTTAAGTTATCACTTTTCTTGGAAGCAAAACCAGGCAACATCATGCAAAAAGAACATAGAGATTCCCTGCAAAGAAAATACGTAAAGTTAGTAAGGGAAATACCATTGGATGCTGTAGTTGACTACCTTTATGAAAACGGAGTATTGACTGATGAACTACGAGAAGAAATTCTTCAGAACACGAATACGTAATCAAAAGCTAGAAATTTAATTGCAACCATACAAAGGAGAGGCCCTCATGCATTTGACAGTTTCTGTTTTGCACTTACTAAAGAAGTTTATCTGTACTATTTAAGCAAACTTCAAAGGGACAAACTCTAAAAAACAAGGAACGACGTATGTTAAATATTGGAGGGGATATATATGTAGTCGCTAATGACTGGGACGATGAAGTAATCATTCATATCCTGAAGTACGAAAAGAATTCTGCGAATGAAAATATCCCCACAAAGAAAGGGATCGCATTAAAATTGATGCAATTGCAACTTTGGTAGAGGTGTATATGCAACAGTTAGTAAAATGTTTCCAACAGTTGATGTAAAAAAATTCTGAAGGATTTCTGATATATAAAATAATGCTAATAATGAAAAAAAATATTCTGTCGCGAAAAAAAAAAATAAAGCGCGGAATAAAAATTTCTGACCAAAACAAAAATCAAAGCCCCCCCCCCTTTCAAGTTAAATGGTCTGTCCCTAAGATATTTTATTGGAACTAAGGCAACTATAAGAGGGATTTACATGAATGAAAGACTGTGGAATTACCTACAGAGACTTACTCCATATATCAACGACGTCGTAAGAAGAACTCGCAGAATATAAAAAAAAACATTTAAAGAAATGTCTTCTATAATAGCATATTTGTATTGTAATAATAAAATCGATTAATGAAAAGTTATTATATGTTACCTTTTTTATTCCTTATTTCCCAATATTACTTATCAAATAAAAATTAACAGTACACTTAAAGAAAACAATCATCTGATAGTAAAACAAGAGACAAAAAGGGGGCTCTAATAAAACGGCGTCTTTTTCTGGTTCTGACAAATTGTACCGTATAGTTCAAAAAGAGGGCGAATTTAAAATAGGCAGGCATCAATCTAATTAAAATTAAATCTTTCACTTGCTCCCCCCTTTTTGTTATAGGTCGCTACACGCAGCGACCATAGCAAAAAGGGGGGAGCAAGTGAAAGATTTAATTTTAATTAGATTGGGCAGGCATAAAATAAGCAATGGTTGCAGGATCAGCATATAGTTTATCTAGAAATACTGTTCGAAATTTTCAAAGGAATCAATACGTCGTCGATACCATAGATTCCCTATGGGAAATGAATTTGGCAGATGTTGGAAACATTAAAACCTACAATAATGGTACCGTTTTTTGGAAGTCGTTCTCGATGTATTTTCACGTTTTTTATGGATTGAACCTCTAAAGGATAAAACACATACGAGTGTGTTGAAATCGTTGAAGCAAATACTCAATGGAGGACGAAAACCAAACTCAATCCGTTCCGATTTGGGGAAGGAGTTTAAAAATATATAAAAATATGTATGTACGTGAATTTTTATCGAAAATGAGACCAAAATCAGCTGTGGTGGAAAGAGTAATACGAACCATTAAGACAACATTGATGTATAGGTATTTCAGACATAAACAGACTTCTACATATACCAATGTTCTTCAAGACATTGTAACGAGCTATAATAACCGACCACATAGATCACTTGGACAACATCCGCCCGCATCCGTAAATAAACAGAATGTAAATGAAATTCGACTGGCTGCTTATTTTTCAAAAAATCCCAAATCTAAATCAGTACTAGCTATAGCGTCAAAAAAGATGACCAAAACCAAAAGAAGAAAAAAGTGTTCTTAAATTTAAATTGAAGATTAACGATCTAGTACGAATCTCCCACAAACGACACCCTTTTCAACAAGGTTATCAACAAATGTGGACAGAAGAAGTTTTCGAAATTCGACGTCGTTTCATGCGTGAGAACATTCCGATTTATCAATTAAAGGATTTGCAAGACGAAGCAATAGAAGGGTCGTTTTATTATTCAGAGCTGCAGAAAATTAATAAAGACGTAAACACAATATGGACAATTGAAAAGATTCTAAAGAAAAGGAAACGAGGTGTCAATCAGGAAGCTCTGGTTCGATGGTTGGGTTACCCTAAAAAATTGATTCCTGGTTGAAAATGACTGACATTGAAAAATGAATAAATGGCTCTGATTTACCGCGGACGTCATCATTCTTTATCAAAATGAGTATACGTATGGTTGTAAAATCGTCTGATGGAATACTCCTATTTGAGAAAAATGTACCGCATGACTTCACTGTTCAACTGAATAGACTGATTCATTTAGATGGGTATTGGATGGCAGCATTAACAGAATTTTAAATACAATATACAGATGCGTTAAGACATTTAGAAGATATTTACGTGTATTCCAATATTTGCGACGAGAGCTTTATCGGAGCTTCAGAAAAACCTCTACTACGAAAAGTACACATAAGCAAAGACAGCACAGAACAGCAAATGAAAAACAAACAAAGGCTTTTAACAATGAACGTGATCTTTGACACCATACTATGTACCTTTACGTCTTGGCCAATTAAATCAAGTCCACATCTATATAGAGGACGGTAACAGTATCCCAAGTTCATTCATCAACGAAGTAGCCCGTGTAACACTTCATTTTAAGAAGTATCCCTTTTTTTAACCATGTTAAAATCTCCTTACGTTAGCGATGTGTTGGCGTGGGAAAATATTTTAAAAAACATGAGAGGAGTAGAAAAAAATCAGACTGGTGGAAGTTTCTGGAGGCGCTATAAACGAACGCGCTTCTTTTTACCCACAACAAACCTTCCGGAAAATGAGGCAAAAGTCGAACAAGTGGCTCCAAACGTTGCAATTGAAAATAGAGCAAAGTCGGAGCTACAACAAAAAAAGCAAGAACTACAGCCTCACATCGAGAAAGAAAAAAGTCAAAAAAGGAGAAGAATGATGGTATAAATAGACAGCCCCTTAAAAATAAAAGCATTCGGAATAAGAAACTCAACCGAGCAGCAGTAAAGCAAAACAAATCTAAAAAAACGTCAAACGCAACAGAAAATCGATATTGAACCTTCCGTATTTGACAAAAGAACTAAGAGACGATAATGGCTTTTTTAAGTGAAGAAAATAAGGAAATCGGCATACCAATGGAACTAAACTTATTTGAAGAGCCAAGGAATCAGGTGGCCGTAGACAGAATATACTATTCTGAACTAGGCCTACTTCTAACTTTACGCCATCTGACGTTTCTACAATAGAATTTGCTATATCCGGACAGGGTCCAGAATACATGGATTTGAGACGAAGTAGACTATATATCCGTGCAAAAATAGTCAAGGGTGATGGTTTCGCATTTGACGATACCGATACATCGAGTATCATAAATTTACATTTGCAAGCCATGTGGTCTCATATGGACGTATACATGAATAAACAAGTTAGTATCGTTTAACACTTTAAATTACCCCTGGAAAGCGTATCTAAAAACTATTCTTACCAGTGGATCTGACGAGCAGAAATCTCAACTTCAATCTCAATTGTTTATGAAAGATTCCGGAGATCTGGCCGATATGAATGGAAAAGCGGGAGGGAACGACGGCATGATTCTTCGTCGGGAGTATATCAAAAGTAGTAAAGAGTTCGAATTAGAAGGACCTTTATTTGAAGACATTTTTTTCCTGGATCGCTACCTGATTCAAGAAGTCGACTTATACATAAAACTGTACCGTTCCAGCAATCCTTTTGTAATCGCGTCGGAAGAAACTGATCCCGATTACAAATTACAGCTACTAGATGTTGTATACAAGGCATGCAAAGTGAAAGTGGATCCAGGTATCATTGTACACCACACGAAGCAGATCGAGACGACACCTTTAAAATACTATTTTCCACGTAGTGAAGTTAAAAAAAATACCATAAGTAAATCCGCCAGAGTTCATTTGGGATAATTTGTTTACAATTCGACCGGGTACTCTAGTCGTAGGGTTATTCTCACACTACAATGCCACGGGGGTCGGCCTTTACGTGAATGGAGAAAGCGTCCCAGCAAGACCAATGAAATTGGGTGTTGGTGATAACCGTCAGTATAAGGGGGCGTACACAAATTTATTTGAAACCTGTGACAAGTTAAATAAAGATGCAGGATTATATATTTCTAGAGCAGACTTTGGAAGCGGTTACACTTGAAACGCTTTTACGTTGGATCCCATGGGTCTTGGTGACGACTATATAAACTTAGTAAAACACGGGAACGTTCGACTCGAGATAAAATTTAAGATTGAACTACCAAACGCCGTCACTTGCATAGCATTTGGAATATTTGAATCACTTCTAGAGATGGACAGTTCTCGTAACGTTCGCTACATTCAACCATGAACGGATATGAATTGGAATGTTTCATCAAATCTAATCGATGTGATCAGCATACAGTAAAAGGAGTTTTTGCGAGAACCAATTTGCCTACAGGTAGAATGGAATATCCCAGTGCGTACATTGTAAACAGCGACGACGACAAAGGGCCGGGAGAACATTGGTTGGCGATTGTTTTAAAAAGTCGAGCCCATGGTGTATTTTTCGATAGTTTTGGAAGACCCCCAGACTTTTATGGAGCAGAATTGAAACACTTTTTGAACTGTAACGTGGACAGTTACGAATACTTTGGTGTTCAGATACAACCGAAACATTCCTCTCGTTGTGGTTTCTTTGTTTTAACTTTTTTACTGTTGAATGTATGCCTTAATTATTTTTTAGATAGTGTTTCCAGATATTTTTCTTCAAATGTAAATGAAAACGATTCTATTGTATTTAACTTTGTAAACAAATATTATGGTGTATGCTAATAAAAAAAGGTATAAAAATTGCATATATTTAGTTTTTGTGTCAATCCTATTTCCCATGTACATAGATATATGAGGCGTCAAAATGGAAAGGTCGAATCCAATACTGCCTTCCCAAGTCCGTGTACCATGATGTGTTCGGGGGCCACGCAAAGTGGAAAAACGACGTTTGTCGTGAAATTACTGCATAATGCTTCTCGCATGTTCAAGGTACCACCATCGAATATCATATATTGCTACACTGAGTTTCAAACCACTTTTGAGCAAGCTAAAGTTTCGATTCCAAACTTTACACTATACATGAGGGTTTACCGACACGCAATGAACTTTTAGAATGGACCCACCCCGACAAACACACTATCGTAGTTCTTGACGATATGATGCGACAAATAAGTAAAAGTGAGGATGCTTTACATCTCGTGACCGTAACCTCACATCACCGTAACTGTTCCGTCATATATATCACTCAAAATCTGTTTGAGAAAGGTGCACATTTTAGGTCTGTAAGCCTAAACGTCCATATATTTGTTTTGATGACTAGTTATAGGGATAGGAGAACAATTGCTACATTTGGGAGCCAAGCTTTTCCCGGACAGAGTAAATTTTTCTTCTAAAGTAATTGTATATACATAAATATCTGGTAACATCAATGACAAGAGAAAAAAGTATGCATGTATTTGACTCACCTTTATCGATTTTTGTGGCTAAATCTTCATATTTTTCCAATTGTTCTTTTGGCGTCTGCAACACACAGGAAGTGCCTTGGGAGAATCTATTGCAAGCTTTATTGTACTAAGAAAGACAACTCTAACCCATCAGCAAAGGTAAAAAAGTAACATCACTGACATGGAATTTGAAACGGACCTTCTCAATGCTAAAATTTTTTCGTGGACGGGAATTTTGTACAAAAAACTACCTTCCTCTACTGTAGCAATTAGGTTTTACAATTTACAAGAAAGAAATGTAAAACTAAAGCATCTTTTGAGGTACAAAAAAATACATAAAGCTGACATTTTAATTTTGCAACAGACAGTTTTTGGGGTGCTTATGACCTTTCAAGTCAATTTTATGAAAATTCATCAGAAGTAATAATTTTTTCTTGATATATTCTTAATAAATATAGTCACAAGAACAAATTAGAATAAAAAAACACATGCAAATACGTATATCTTTAAAAAATATTTTGGGACAAACATTGGGAACGCAAATCCCTCCATTTTTTGATAATGACCCATATCCGGACAGGGTCCAGAATACATGGATTTGAGACGAAGTAGACTATATATCCGTGCAAAAATAGTCAAGGGTAATGGTTTCGCATTTGACGATACCGATACATCGAGTATCATAAATTTACATTTGCAAGCCATGTGGTCTCATATGGACGTATACATGAATAAACAAGTTAGTATCGTTTAACACTTTAAATTACCCCTGGAAAGCGTATCTAAAAACTATTCTTACCAGTGGATCTGACGAGCAGAAATCTCAACTTCAATCTCAATTGTTTATGAAAGATTCCGGAGATCTGGCCGATATGAATGGAAAAGCGGGAGGGAACGACGGCATGATTCTTCGTCGGGAGTATATCAAAAGTAGTAAAGAGTTCGAATTAGAAGGACCTTTATTTGAAGACATTTTTTTCCTGGATCGCTACCTGATTCAAGAAGTCGACTTATACATAAAACTGTACCGTTCCAGCAATCCTTTTGTAATCGCGTCGGAAGAAACTGATCCCGATTACAAATTACAGCTACTAGATGTTGTATACAAGGCATGCAAAGTGAAAGTGGATCCAGGTATCATTGTACACCACACGAAGCAGATCGAGACGACACCTTTAAAATACTATTTTCCACGTAGTGAAGTTAAAAAAAATACCATAAGTAAATCCGCCAGAGTTCATTTGGGATAATTTGTTTACAATTCGACCGGGTACTCTAGTCGTAGGGTTATTCTCACACTACAATGCCACGGGGGTCGGCCTTTACGTGAATGGAGAAAGCGTCCCAGCAAGACCAATGAAATTGGGTGTTGGTGATAACCGTCAGTATAAGGGGGCGTACACAAATTTATTTGAAACCTGTGACAAGTTAAATAAAGATGCAGGATTATATATTTCTAGAGCAGACTTTGGAAGCGGTTACACTTGAAACGCTTTTACGTTGGATCCCAAGGGTCTTGGTGACGACTATATAAACTTAGTAAAACACGGGAACGTTCGACTCGAGATAAAATTTAAGATTGAACTACCAAACGCCGTCACTTGCATAGCATTTGGAATATTTGAATCACTTCTAGAGATGGACAGTTCTCGTAACGTTCGCTACATTCAACCATGAACGGATATGAATTGGAATGTTTCATCAAATCTAATCGATGTGTTCAGCATACAGTAAAAGGAGTTTTTGCGAGAACCAATTTGCCTACAGGTAGAATGGAATATCCCAGTGCGTACATTGTAAACAGCGACGACGACAAAGGGCCGGGAGAACATTGGTTGGCGATTGTTTTAAAAAGTCGAGCCCATGGTGTATTTTTCGATAGTTTTGGAAGACCCCCAGACTTTTATGGAGCAGAATTGAAACACTTTTTGAACTGTAACGTGGACAGTTACGAATACTTTGGTGTTCAGATACAACCGAAACATTCCTCTCGTTGTGGTTTCTTTGTTTTAACTTTTTTACTGTTGAATGTATGCCTTAATTATTTTTTAGATAGTGTTTCCAGATATTTTTCTTCAAATGTAAATGAAAACGATTCTATTGTATTTAACTTTGTAAACAAATATTATGGTGTATGCTAATAAAAAAAGGTATAAAAATTGCATATATTTAGTTTTTGTGTCAATCCTATTTCCCATGTACATAGATATATGAGGCGTCAAAATGGAAAGGTCGAATCCAATACTGCCTTCCCAAGTCCGTGTACCATGATGTGTTCGGGGGCCACGCAAAGTGGAAAAACGACGTTTGTCGTGAAATTACTGCATAATGCTTCTCGCATGTTCAAGGTACCACCATCGAATATCATATATTGCTACACTGAGTTTCAAACCACTTTTGAGCAAGCTAAAGTTTCGATTCCAAACTTTACACTATACATGAGGGTTTACCGACACGCAATGAACTTTTAGAATGGACCCACCCCGACAAACACACTATCGTAGTTCTTGACGATATGATGCGACAAATAAGTAAAAGTGAGGATGCTTTACATCTCGTGACCGTAACCTCACATCACCGTAACTGTTCCGTCATATATATCACTCAAAATCTGTTTGAGAAAGGTGCACATTTTAGGTCTGTAAGCCTAAACGTCCATATATTTGTTTTGATGACTAGTTATAGGGATAGGAGAACAATTGCTACATTTGGGAGCCAAGCTTTTCCCGGACAGAGTAAATTTTTCTTCTAAAGTAATTGTATATACATAAATATCTGGTAACATCAATGACAAGAGAAAAAAGTATGCATGTATTTGACTCACCTTTATCGATTTTTGTGGCTAAATCTTCATATTTTTCCAATTGTTCTTTTGGCGTCTGCAACACACAGGAAGTGCCTTGGGAGAATCTATTGCAAGCTTTATTGTACTAAGAAAGACAACTCTAACCCATCAGCAAAGGTAAAAAAGTAACATCACTGACATGGAATTTGAAACGGACCTTCTCAATGCTAAAATTTTTTCGTGGACGGGAATTTTGTACAAAAAACTACCTTCCTCTACTGTAGCAATTAGGTTTTACAATTTACAAGAAAGAAATGTAAAACTAAAGCATCTTTTGAGGTACAAAAAAATACATAAAGCTGACATTTTAATTTTGCAACAGACAGTTTTTGGGGTGCTTATGACCTTTCAAGTCAATTTTATGAAAATTCATCAGAAGTAATAATTTTTTCTTGATATATTCTTAATAAATATAGTCACAAGAACAAATTAGAATAAAAAAACACATGCAAATACGTATATCTTTAAAAAATATTTTGGGACAAACATTGGGAACGCAAATCCCTCCATTTTTTTATAATGACCCATATCCGGACAGGGTCCAGAATACATGGATTTGAGACGAAGTAGACTATATATCCGTGCAAAAATAGTCAAGGGTGATGGTTTCGCATTTGACGATACCGATACATCGAGTATCATAAATTTACATTTGCAAGCCATGTGGTCTCATATGGACGTATACATGAATAAACAAGTTAGTATCGTTGAACACTTTAAATTACCCCTGGAAAGCGTATCTAAAAACTATTCTTACCAGTGGATCTGACGAGCAGAAATCTCAACTTCAATCTCAATTGTTTATGAAAGATTCCGGAGATCTGGCCGATATGAATGGAAAAGCGGGAGGGAACGACGGCATGATTCTTCGTCGGGAGTATATCAAAAGTAGTAAAGAGTTCGAATTAGAAGGACCTTTATTTGAAGACATTTTTTTCCTGGATCGCTACCTGATTCAAGAAGTCGACTTATACATAAAACTGTACCGTTCCAGCAATCCTTTTGTAATCGCGTCGGAAGAAACTGATCCCGATTACAAATTACAGCTACTAGATGTTGTATACAAGGCATGCAAAGTGAAAGTGGATCCAGGTATCATTGTACACCACACGAAGCAGATCGAGACGACACCTTTAAAATACTATTTTCCACGTAGTGAAGTTAAAAAAAATACCATAAGTAAATCCGCCAGAGTTCATTTGGGATAATTTGTTTACAATTCGACCGGGTACTCTAGTCGTAGGGTTATTCTCACACTACAATGCCACGGGGGTCGGCCTTTACGTGAATGGAGAAAGCGTCCCAGCAAGACCAATGAAATTGGGTGTTGGTGATAACCGTCAGTATAAGGGGGCGTACACAAATTTATTTGAAACCTGTGACAAGTTAAATAAAGATGCAGGATTATATATTTCTAGAGCAGACTTTGGAAGCGGTTACACTTGAAACGCTTTTACGTTGGATCCCAAGGGTCTTGGTGACGACTATATAAACTTAGTAAAACACGGGAACGTTCGACTCGAGATAAAATTTAAGATTGAACTACCAAACGCCGTCACTTGCATAGCATTTGGAATATTTGAATCACTTCTAGAGATGGACAGTTCTCGTAACGTTCGCTTACATTCAACCATGAACGGATATGAATTGGAATGTTTCATCAAATCTAATCGATGTGTTCAGCATACAGTAAAAGGAGTTTTTGCGAGAACCAATTTGCCTACAGGTAGAATGGAATATCCCAGTGCGTACATTGTAAACAGCGACGACGACAAAGGGCCGGGAGAACATTGGTTGGCGATTGTTTTAAAAAGTCGAGCCCATGGTGTATTTTTCGATAGTTTTGGAAGACCCCCAGACTTTTATGGAGCAGAATTGAAACACTTTTTGAACTGTAACGTGGACAGTTACGAATACTTTGGTGTTCAGATACAACCGGAACATTCCTCTCGTTGTGGTTTCTTTGTTTTAACTTTTTTACTGTTGAATGTATGCCTTAATTATTTTTTAGATAGTGTTTCCAGATATTTTTCTTCAAATGTAAATGAAAACGATTCTATTGTATTTAACTTTGTAAACAAATATTATGGTGTATGCTAATAAAAAAAGGTATAAAAATTGCATATATTTAGTTTTTGTGTCAATCCTATTTCCCATGTACATAGATATATGAGGCGTCAAAATGGAAAGGTCGAATCCAATACTGCCTTCCCAAGTCCGTGTACCATGATGTGTTCGGGGGCCACGCAAAGTGGAAAAACGACGTTTGTCGTGAAATTACTGCATAATGCTTCTCGCATGTTCAAGGTACCACCATCGAATATCATATATTGCTACACTGAGTTTCAAACCACTTTTGAGCAAGCTAAAGTTTCGATTCCAAACTTTACACTATACATGAGGGTTTACCGACACGCAATGAACTTTTAGAATGGACCCACCCCGACAAACACACTATCGTAGTTCTTGACGATATGATGCGACAAATAAGTAAAAGTGAGGATGCTTTACATCTCGTGACCGTAACCTCACATCACCGTAACTGTTCCGTCATATATATCACTCAAAATCTGTTTGAGAAAGGTGCACATTTTAGGTCTGTAAGCCTAAACGTCCATATATTTGTTTTGATGACTAGTTATAGGGATAGGAGAACAATTGCTACATTTGGGAGCCAAGCTTTTCCCGGACAGAGTAAATTTTTCTTCTAAAGTAATTGTATATACATAAATATCTGGTAACATCAATGACAAGAGAAAAAAGTATGCATGTATTTGACTCACCTTTATCGATTTTTGTGGCTAAATCTTCATATTTTTCCAATTGTTCTTTTGGCGTCTGCAACACACAGGAAGTGCCTTGGGAGAATCTATTGCAAGCTTTATTGTACTAAGAAAGACAACTCTAACCCATCAGCAAAGGTAAAAAAGTAACATCACTGACATGGAATTTGAAACGGACCTTCTCAATGCTAAAATTTTTTCGTGGACGGGAATTTTGTACAAAAAACTACCTTCCTCTACTGTAGCAATTAGGTTTTACAATTTACAAGAAAGAAATGTAAAACTAAAGCATCTTTTGAGGTACAAAAAAATACATAAAGCTGACATTTTAATTTTGCAACAGACAGTTTTTGGGGTGCTTATGACCTTTCAAGTCAATTTTATGAAAATTCATCAGAAGTAATAATTTTTTCTTGATATATTCTTAATAAATATAGTCACAAGAACAAATTAGAATAAAAAAACACATGCAAATACGTATATCTTTAAAAAATATTTTGGGACAAACATTGGGAACGCAAATCCCTCCATTTTTTGATAATGACCCATATCCGGACAGGGTCCAGAATACATGGATTTGAGACGAAGTAGACTATATATCCGTGCAAAAATAGTCAAGGGTGATGGTTTCGCATTTGACGATACCGATACATCGAGTATCATAAATTTACATTTGCAAGCCATGTGGTCTCATATGGACGTATACATGAATAAACAAGTTAGTATCGTTGAACACTTTAAATTACCCCTGGAAAGCGTATCTAAAAACTATTCTTACCAGTGGATCTGACGAGCAGAAATCTCAACTTCAATCTCAATTGTTTAAGAAAGATTCCGGAGATCTGGCCGATATGAATGGAAAAGCGGGAGGGAACGACGGCATGATTCTTCGTCGGGAGTATATCAAAAGTAGTAAAGAGTTCGAATTAGAAGGACCTTTATTTGAAGACATTTTTTTCCTGGATCGCTACCTGATTCAAGAAGTCGACTTATACATAAAACTGTACCGTTCCAGCAATCCTTTTGTAATCGCGTCGGAAGAAACTGATCCCGATTACAAATTACAGCTACTAGATGTTGTATACAAGGCATGCAAAGTGAAAGTGGATCCAGGTATCATTGTACACCACACGAAGCAGATCGAGACGACACCTTTAAAATACTATTTTTCACGTAGTGAAGTTAAAAAAAATACCATAAGTAAATCCGCCAGAGTTCATTTGGGATAATTTGTTTACAATTCGACCGGGTACTCTAGTCGTAGGGTTATTCTCACACTACAATGCCACGGGGGTCGGCCTTTACGTGAATGGAGAAAGCGTCCCAGCAAGACCAATGAAATTGGGTGTTGGTGATAACCGTCAGTATAAGGGGGCGTACACAAATTTATTTGAAACCTGTGACAAGTTAAATAAAGATGCAGGATTATATATTTCTAGAGCAGACTTTGGAAGCGGTTACACTTGAAACGCTTTTACGTTGGATCCCAAGGGTCTTGGTGACGACTATATAAACTTAGTAAAACACGGGAACGTTCGACTCGAGATAAAATTTAAGATTGAACTACCAAACGCCGTCACTTGCATAGCATTTGGAATATTTGAATCACTTCTAGAGATGGACAGTTCTCGTAACGTTCGCTACATTCAACCATGAACGGATATGAATTGGAATGTTTCATCAAATCTAATCGATGTGTTCAGCATACAGTAAAAGGAGTTTTTGCGAGAACCAATTTGCCTACAGGTAGAATGGAATATCCCAGTGCGTACATTGTAAACAGCGACGACGACAAAGGGCCGGGAGAACATTGGTTGGCGATTGTTTTAAAAAGTCGAGCCCATGGTGTATTTTTCGATAGTTTTGGAAGACCCCCAGACTTTTATGGAGCAGAATTGAAACACTTTTTGAACTGTAACGTGGACAGTTACGAATACTTTGGTGTTCAGATACAACCGAAACATTCCTCTTGTTGTGGTTTCTTTGTTTTAACTTTTTTACTGTTGAATGTATGCCTTAATTATTTTTTAGATAGTGTTTCCAGATATTTTTCTTCAAATGTAAATGAAAACGATTCTATTGTATTTAACTTTGTAAACAAATATTATGGTGTATGCTAATAAAAAAAGGTATAAAAATTGCATATATTTAGTTTTTGTGTCAATCCTATTTCCCATGTACATAGATATATGAGGCGTCAAAATGGAAAGGTCGAATCCAATACTGCCTTCCCAAGTCCGTGTACCATGATGTGTTCGGGGGCCACGCAAAGTGGAAAAACGACGTTTGTCGTGAAATTACTGCATAATGCTTCTCGCATGTTCAAGGTACCACCATCGAATATCATATATTGCTACACTGAGTTTCAAACCACTTTTGAGCAAGCTAAAGTTTCGATTCCAAACTTTACACTCTACATGAGGGTTTACCGACACGCAATGAACTTTTAGAATGGACCCACCCCGACAAACACACTATCGTAGTTCTTGACGATATGATGCGACAAATAAGTAAAAGTGAGGATGCTTTACATCTGTTGACCGTAACCTCACATCACCGTAACTGTTCCGTCATATATATCACTCAAAATCTGTTTGAGAAAGGTGCACATTTTAGGTCTGTAAGCCTAAACGTCCATATATTTGTTTTGATGACTAGTTATAGGGATAGGAGAACAATTGCTACATTTGGGAGCCAAGCTTTTCCCGGACAGAGTAAATTTTTCTTGGAAGACTACAATAAAGCAGTAAGTCTCACTCCCGTTGGTGGATACATTGTGTGCGATTTATCTCCATATACCGATAAGAAGTACCGTTTACGAACAGCGATTTTCCCGTCTGATGACGTCGCCATAGTGTATGGCTAGAAACAATAAAAACCAGTTGGAACGAAGATCACATGCCACTGTTCTGAAATTTCTGTACGACGCAGAGCCAACACAACGTAAAGCATTGATTAGGGTTGCAACTAACGATCAGATCGACATTTTGTCGGAAATCGCTTTAAATATATATAGGGGAGTGTTGATCGTGAGTCCTCATCATATAAGAAAGTTAACGCCATGCAAGCTAAACATTCGCTCGTTGTGCTCTCAATCGATTAGACACAGAAGGAAAAAGAGTATCTTAGTGAGGCATCACATTCTGATTTCACTCATAATAAAACCAGTTTTATCCCTTAATTTTGATCTCCAAAGAAAGATACCATAGTTTAACGAAACAAGTACAAGTACAAAGATCATTTGGAGAAGAAAATATCATCTATAGAGTATTGCATTCCTACAAAATACAGAAAGCGTGCGATTAATCTCTACACGTTCGTATTACAGCAAGACAAAAATATATTGAATCATAACGAAAAGGGGGAAATCATAATCGACGGGAAACTCGTGAAAGGGTCTCATCTTTTCGATATTATCCTCCACACAATGTCCCCCAACTATAAAGGAGAACCACCGCTAGGTAGTGTCGAGTTTCACAAGGCGCTGACTACGTTACAGGCTTCTAACGTCATACAAGACGATCAACCAACGCAATCTGGGGGATTATTCGTTCGGCATAAAAGACGTAGAGACGTTATTCCAGGCACAACAAAAGGAAAACGAATGAAATGGCTAAAATACTGCCAATATGTTTTTTTTATTTCAACAAATACTATGTTTTTTACAATGGATGTTTAACATATAAAATTTAAAAAACCAATAAAATGAACGTATGTTTTCATTAATATCCATAAGGCACAGTGTCAAAAACTCAATTTTTAGAATTAAAATTTGGTTTTGTAAAATAAATACTTACCATCATAAATTTAGATATTTTCCCTATTCGCAGCTTGTGAACCGGAAACACAAACAAATACCCTTTGAGACAACCCCCATTCCCACCTGGCGCATGTGCAACCATAATCTCCATCATTTTCTGTGAACCGAGCAGACAGTTCCCAGAGGGGGGATGAAGGGGAGGTGGGAGGGACCTTTAATTTATGATGGTAAGTATTTATTTTACAAAACCAAATTTTAATTCTAAAAATTGAGTTTTTATTACAATAAATACGTTACCATCATAAATTTAGATATTAACTGAATTTAACGTAATGCTGAATACCCCTGAAAATTGGGGAACCATGTGCATTACCTGCTGGTACTGGTCCGAAGCAAAAGGTTGTCACAAAACAGGGTATAGAGCGTAAGAAGTGGTTAAAACGTACTAACTGACCGTCATTAACCAACCTACAAAACCTCAAATATGGAAGATTAGCAATATACCAGGAGGAGGTTAACGCTCTAAGTTCAATGAACCTTAACTAGAAGCTTGAGAAAGTTTGAGAAGCAGACTTAAAAAACTATGAAAGTTTTAACAAATCCAAGTAGAAAACCTTAGCAGAAATAAACCCGAATTCCCTTCTTAAATGGGATAAAGACGGGTAAAAGCTGGGTTTTCTCAAGCTAGAAAACCTAGACAAATACTTAAGCTAGATTCTAATTGGAAAAAACTCTTATCACCTACATACAATTTTACCTCTGAGGTAAGGTCAGAAAGGTGACAGTGTCATAGACTTTTCCTGCAAGTTGAATCTTGGCTAGGAAAAGGAGTCTGTTATTGTAATTCTCGACTTGTATGATGTAATTCACATACAAGATTCAGAGAAACAAAAAATGCAAATGAAAATGACTACTACAAACAAAAGTTAAGGCCATTAAAATAATCCAAATCCCAAGGAGGTACACATGTACCAGTAGTCCTTGTTTGGAACATTACACGAAACAGTTTATAACAGCGGCAAAAAAAACTGTTTCTTTAAAGAACCCGACCTCAAACCAAGTCAATACATCAGCAATTGCTGAAATTCAACTCTTAATAGAGGAGGGTACAAAAAGATTTTTCATGAACAATATACATGAAAAATCATATATCTGTAAGAAAAGGGTTGATAAATAAACAAATAGTTTGGATTCAACCCAAGAACAACAGATAATCCATTTTAGAGTCTTAGAAGGACTCCTGTGGACTGTCCAATACTCTTGCAAAAAAGATCTTTCCCTACAAAGGAGAAAAAGTTCAAACGTTGATTCTTATAATAAGTCACTACAGTGGTACTGTACATGACTATAAGAAACAGTGAACCTGAATAAACTAGGTGTGCAGAAGAACCACCAAAGTCTGAAAGTCTTGCAAAAACTGAGCAAAACTGATACAGCAATACAGGTTTGAAACAGTCCACAACCCAGGGAGAAAAGATAATCCGATAAACCTGATTCAGGACCAAAAAGTCCAGAATAGGTCTCATCTTCTCATTGTTTTGAGAACCAAAACTGAAGGGAATAAAAAACCTGCAGAGATTGGTGGAACTTAGTACTACAACACACCTTTTTGATGCCAAATCCCAATATTATCCTAAAACAGTTGATTCTAGAAAGAATCTTCTGTCTTGGAAGAAAACAGAGGAACTAAAGACAGAAAAAATAGTTCCTGTGCCCTCCATAGTACTGATAGAAACAAATAGTCTTCCTAACTAGTTTCCACTAAGGGAGAAAGTGGGACAACCTGCCCCCCCCCTAAAACCCAGGAAGAGGAGTGGTAAACCAGACCTATTCCAATGGGATAGTACTGAAGGAGGGGCACATAATTTCCAAGGTATCTCACACTTCACAACTAAGGGCTTAATGCCAGTAGATGAAGATCGAGAAAAACTAGGAACAGTTAACCTTTCTATACCAAACAGGAGGTACTGAACCCCAGGGATTGGCAGAAGAGGAAAGTGACTCACCAAGATGTGGACATATTCCTCTTAATATAAAATAGATTACAGATTAAAAACTTCAGCAATGGGTGAACCTCGAAAACTTCTGTATGAAGATTGTCCAAAGGAACTCAAACAGAAGAAGTAGGAATCACTATCTCTTTCCCAAAAAGAGAATGAGATATTGAAAACCGAGGATAGGCAAAGAAGGAACATGACACACTGAAAAGTGGACAAGTTTCTCCTACTATCCAAAGAACAGACTGAACATACAACGTCCCCATTGCATATTCCTTGTTTAGTCCTTAACGAAGTTTACCAAACTGAAGAAGCAGGATTAGCTGACCTCTTTCCACAAAAGGAATGAGGTACTGAACCCTGAGAAAAGACAGAGGAGGAACATGACTCACTGAGAAGTGGACAGATTTCTCCTACCATCTAAAGAAACAATAAAAGGCTTCACCACTGGGTGGACCTTGTTTCCTTCTATTTGAAGTTTACCAAGGGGACCCAAAGAGAAGAACTAGGATTAGTTGACCTCTTTCCACATTAGGAACGAGGTACTGAAACCTTTAGAAATGGCAGAGGAGGAACATGCCTCACTAAGAAGTGGACAATTTTCTTCTCCTAACCAAAGAAACAAAATAAGACTTCACCATTGGGTGGACCTTGTTTCCTTCTATTTGAAGTTTACCAAGGGAACCCAAACAGAAGAAGTAAGGTTAGCTGACCTCTTTCCAATAAGAACGAGGTACCGAACCCTGAGAAATGGCAGAGGAGGAACATGACTCACTTGAAAGTGGAAAATTTTCTCCTACCATCCAAAGAAACACAAGACTTCATCATTGGGTGGACCTTGTTTCCTTCTATTTGAAGTTTACCAAGGAAACCCAAAAAGAAGAACTAGGATTAGCTGACCTATTTCCACAATAGGAACTAGGTACTGAACCCCGAGGAATGCTAGAGGAGGAACATGACTCACTTAGAAGTGGAAAATTTTCTCCTACCATCCCAAGAAACAACAAAGACTTCATTGGGTGGACCTTGTTTCCTTCTATTTGAAGTTTACCAAGGAAACCCAAAAAGTAGAACTAGGATTAGCTGACCTCTTTCCACAATAGGAACTAGGTACTGAACCCTGAGGAATGCTAGAGGAGGAACATGACTCACTTAGAAGTGGACAATTTTCTCCTACCATCCCAAGAAACAACAAAGACTTCATTGGGTGGACCTTGTTTCCTTCTATTTGAAGTTTACCAAGGAAACCCAAAAAGTAGAACTAGGATTAGCTGACCTCTTTCCACAATAGGAACTAGGTACTTAACCCTGAGGAATGCTAGAGGAGGAACATGACTCACTTAGAAGTGGACAATTTTCTCCTACCATCCCAAGAAACAACACAAGACTTCATTGGGTGGACCTTGTTTCCTTCTATTTGAAGTTTACCAAGGAAACCCAAAAAGTAGAACTAGGATTAGCTGACCTCTTTCCACAATAGGAACTAGGTACTGAACCCTGAGGAATGCTAGAGGAGGAACATGACTCACTTAGAAGTGGACAATTTTCTCCTACCATCCCAAGAAACAACACAAGACTTCATTGGGTGGACCTTGTTTCCTTCTATTTGAAGTTTACCAAGGAAACCCAAAAAGTAGAACTAGGATTAGCTGACCTCTTTCCACAATAGGAACTAGGTACTGAACCCTAGTCATAACAAGAACTCCTACAAGCCTAGAGACGGAGGATTATCAAAATTCTCAAATCTCTTGATAAATAGAAGGGTGCCAAACAACAGACACTGCAAGGCCCCTAGACTACCATCAACTTGCAATAAGGAGCACAGAGGACAAACGTCAAAGCCAATTATATGACAGAGTCCATTAAGATCAATGATCAACAGAAAAAATCTCTTCCCTAGAAATATGCAAGACATCCAAGACTGAGTATTTACAAAATCTCGGAGAATGAAAAGTAAGCAAGGGTTCCTAACAAAAATATAAGCGAGGCCCTTAGCTCACCATTAACTTGCAGAAAATGTGACCAGAAAACTCAAAGAATTACTCGCCTTTGTCCTTCAGTCAATTACTACTAGCTGCCATACAATGTTCAGCCATATGTAGAAACTGAGGACAACAGTCATGAGATTTTCCTGACTGAAAGCAAGACTTTGAGAAGGAATCAAATGATTTCAAACCTTATAAAGCCAAATAAGCTTTATCCTTCCCAAAAAGAAAACCATGGATATTGATATCCTCTGGTTAAATACTTACCTGGGAAGGACTAGAGATGAAACCAACCATTAGGAAGAGAAAGATCAAAATACCTACCAATATATTATTTCATATAATTATTAAATTGATTAATAAATTTATAACAAATAATTATATTATCAATACTTATAATTATTTTATTATAACATACCACTATTAAATTTAAAAACAAAATAAATTCAAATAATGGCCCTGAAACAAAGTAGGTTACCCTGGCAAAAGAATTATTCCTCATGCCAATGGGAAAAAATTTATACCACACAGACCTTACCACAGTGTCAACCATTGACATTGTACGTGTAAACTGTTTGCCTCCGACAGCACATGGTAGGCTAAGTGGAAATGTAAAATTACTTACATGAAATCAGTCCGGTAACTTTACCCGACCAAAGAAAACAATAAATGTTTTATGTAGTGATTGAGAAGTGTAATACTTACATGAACTTCAGTCTGGTAACTTTACCAGACAGAAGAAAACAAAAATATTTTCTAACGGAAATGGAAGTTCTTTACGTAAATAAAGAACCGCAACCGGAAACAAACACGTTTTACCGGAAACAAACATACTAATGTCTGTTGGTTCGAAGACGTTTCGTTTTAACTATGCAACATTTATCCCAAAACTCTTCCTATGTAATAATAGAAAGCTAAAGGGATAACCGTCCGCCGTGTAGATTGATAGAGTAAGTGTACTGTATAGACGTAAGTCGAGACTTGACTTTGTTCATGTGCAACCTGAACAAAGTAACAAAATGAAACAAAAGTAATAATATTACAGTTTTCACTCCAATAATAAACACAATTTCTTAAAAAATAAGTTTCCTATGTAACAGGCTTTGGACCATCAACAAAATAATTCACGTGCTGCTTGGTTCAAAGAACCGGAAAAAATGATGAAGATTATGGTTGCACATGCGCCAGGTGGGAATGGGGGTTGTCTCAAAGGGTATTTGTTTGTGTTTCCGGTTTACAAGCTGCGAATAGGGAAAATATCTAAATTTATGATGGTAACGTATTTATTGTAATAAAATTACTCAATACTACACGTTTATTGTAAGATATACGGTAGTTTTTGTTTTCCACTTGACTGTAAATTTTCCTCTTCTGTGGTAATCTTTTAATTTTGCTAGGATTGGTCAATGTCTTGAATTTATTCCGATCATCGTTATAGAGAAGGTCTTTTATAGCCTCAAAATTGACGATGTGAGAATTAGTGAAATTCAACGTAAAACCTTTTACTTTGCATGTTTCTCTAGTCAGTGTACGGTAAGCATAGTTCTTTGGTCCACCGCAGATGAATTCCACTATATGTCCGTCTTTGGCTGGTATTTCAGACGTTACCTCCCCTAGGTTATTACCGAGCGGAGGTTCGGGTTCACCTGGTATGCCAAGGTAAATGCAAAAGTCGGTGTCATTATACAGAACTCGATGGTCGAGTTGATCCAGTACTGAATACAACTTTAAACGTGTCCACATCGTGGTAAAGACGGCAATGAAAATGTTAGTTTTCACGTCAAGAGGAGGGAATAATGACCTTTGTGCCAATTCTACTGTATAGTGTCATGTGAAACGATGTGAAAATTTTCGACCACTTTAGTGGGATCCGAAATTACTTGGAAAAATTTTTTCCGCCTCCGTCTTATGAAAAAATGATTGTTTTTTTTAAATCAATCTCTGTCCGAATTTACCCCAGAAACTGTTGAGACAAAACTTGGCCAAACTACGTAAACCTGGATTTTCTTTGATGTTGTCGTAGTCCAGTAGAATGCCTTCGTTTTCTTGATACAGTCGGATGTACTCCCTTTTTTGTTGTTCTGTTACACACTCTTTGGGAAATCCAGAACTTTCCTGTTTTAATTTAAGAAACATCTGAATGTATTCCGTAAACAGTCCTCCGGTGTTGGTTTCTTTGTCGTATTGTGTTGTTTCGGGAAAATGCCAAACTTCGTAAATCTTAAGTATTTTATAACCTTTGTCGATAGCTTGTAACACCTCCGGTGTGGCAATTAAAGTTCCCGTGATGGCCCGTTGTTGGTCTGAACATTTGCATGGATTCTGATTTTCCATCTCAACGCACGTCCTGCAGAGAGGAAACGTTAGTTTTCCGTTACATCGATATGGCAACATGGGGTGGTATAGCCCTCTGGGGGGGGGGGGTAAGATTTTTACCTGGCACAGCCCAAAGTAATATCGTTTATCCTTGAAGTCGTTGGTAATAATTTCAGGGTGTCCCACCGGATATCGACAATACTTGTTCGTCCATGGATACAACGAAGTAAAGTCTACATACTTTATCTTTTTTTCGTCGTTTTTCGTTTTACAATGTAATTTGGTCCCGTTACATCGGCCCCCTGTAAAGGCCGACCTGGGGTCAAGACGATCAACCATATCCAATTCATCTACAAAAGATTTAAGTGTTGCATTGGTCTCTATATGCTTCGTGAAGACGTGTTCCCATCTTCGCTAGCCAAGTGTTACGATCAAGTCCCCCCTCTCGAGTATCGGATCGTAACCCTTGGCTAGCGAAGATGACGTGTTCCCAGATCTCTTGATATTTATGTCCGAGTTTGCGTATGGTGGACCCCCTCTTTTTAGTGATGGTATAAAGCTCATCCATGGACTGTTGAGTCAATGGATTCTTCGTCGTTGATCTCTCGTTTGGAAAACTCGTCTTACATCCATGATGACAGCAACTGAAAAAAAACCATAGCATAGAAAAAAATAGTAATGTTATCAAAAAGCAAGAAATGTTAAACTGCGTTTTCCGTCATAGAGTTAAAAAACGCGTTTTTATAGAAACGCGTTACTTAGGAAATATGTGAAAACCGCGTTATCTTGAACGCGCGTTGGGCGGTGGCGGCGGAGGGGCGCCCCTCCCCTTTTTTCAACATGAAAGACTTACCCTAAAAACTCGTACAAGGCGTTTGTCTCCTTGCAATAACCATCCACATGATATTTCGTCTCTGGAATGTTAAACTCCCCATCCGTTTAAGGCATGCTGAATATGGATGTCGTTCTCGCGCATCGTCCATTCTAGCCAGGCAATAGATATTTTACTGTTATTATATCTCTTGGTATATCCGTCTGATGGAACGTGTGTCTTTCTTCCTAGCGTATGTTGTTGATGTGTTGACAAGTAGTCGACTGCTGGTACCCATGCATCATCGTGCCACACATCAAAACCCGTTTCCGTATACTTTATACGCTTCCAATCTACGTGTTCGGCATTCCAAGTCGTCACTTCTACTTCATATTCCTCCCGTAAAAATTTCGACTTATAAACACCCATACATAAGCCAGCGATGGTAATGTAATCCAGTGGATCCACACCGCCTTGGTATGTGTAGCGTAGGCAACCAGTCTGAGGATCAGTCGTTTCCGTCTTTTTACCAGTCGCTTCTAACATCAGGTTTTGAACTTCCAATATGCCTTCTCTCAAGATGGTGACGTCACTACTACAATACTCTTCCATTTCTTTCGCAAAATCAAATTTTTCATTTGTACGGCCCTCGTACCATTTAAAAAACTCTCGTTCATCTCTGCTCATGAAATCGCCACCGTAGAATTTTACGTCTGGATAGGGTCCGACGTAATGTTGGTTCTTGTCGGTGTTGAAGAAATGTGGAAAGTACCCCTTTTTCAATTATACCAGTCCGAAGGCTTTGGGTATTTTCGACAGCTTCATGGGTAAAAAGTTTAACGAGTCCAGCACTTTGATATTCAAACCTCGACCTATATGCATATACATGACTTTACTGCCGCTGAAAATGATCTCTGGTCGTATGGAATTGGAAATCAACCAGTCGAGAATGAAAAAAATGGTCGTAACCAGAACCATTGTGCGACAAAATTATCCCATTCTGGTTTTGTTCAGAAAAAGCTATCTTGCAAAATTCTTCTGTGGTCGTTGTACCTTTAAATGTTTTTTTTTTCCTACACCCACAAGTATTCTGTTTTGAACACCTTTTTTCTCGTTTATAGAGCAGCGTGTACAATGAATACCATAAAACAAACATTTAGGGTCGTCCTGTAAATTTTTTGTCTTAACAATGTGTACAGGCCGTCTGCAGACATATGAAATTAACTTTGTGCTCCCTGGATCCACACCAGGATTTGTTACAGTTCTGACAGAGTTTACATGTTGCACATGTATCTTCTTTCCTTATGTACATGTTTGGCATCTACTCTGTACTGCCTTGAAGCCATTCACAGTCAAAAAATAGGGGTTGATTTTCAGTCACTTCACTTGAAATCTTTCGCTGGTAACAGAGATGCTCGTCGGTATGAAATTCATGGCAACATGGACATTTCCACTCTCCACACTGATGTTCGTCTGGTGGACGTTCGTCTATGTTTAATACTTTTTTTACATACGGTGCACTGGTACCGTTTCTCGCATTCCGAGTAAGCTACCCCTTTCTTCCCCTGCTTCTGCTCGATATGCCTTTGAAAACAGTCCAAGGAACTACAAGTCATAATGCATGATCTACAAGACATGGGAGTAGCTGTCTGCATGCAATTCGAGGTACAGCATACAGTACAGGTGGTTTTGCAGGAATGTTTGTCTTTATTACTGTAGGGCTTTAAACAGTTTTGACAAAAGTAGCTGTCAGAAAAAAAAGCCACAAATGTTGACAATGGCTGCAAAATGATCACATTCTTCTTGTTCTACCAAGTAAAGAAAGACCTTTTTTCTATCGGGACGATTGTTTCGAAATGTTTGATTTCGTCTATGTTGCAAGGTTTCTCGGTGCTCACATTTGCTAAGTCACACAGACGCTTAGCAAACGCCGTACATGCATTTTTACTCTTGTCAATAATGAGCTTGTAGTACCATTTTGGGACCGATTTATGTTTCAGTACTTTATCCACCATTGAACACAAATCTCCTTTGGTTAGCTCCTTCCATTCCGTAGGTGATACCATAGCACACTTTTTCAAGAAACAGATGGCTATGGACATGGGCATACATAGAAATTTACTAGGCATACTAATTATTGAACGCTTTCGTAGCAAACTGTTGTTTTCCCCCGTTAATTTTGTTATGTGCAATCGAGCCCCACCCGAAGGAATATCTATCCGACCAATTATAATGGTACAGCTGTCGTCCACAGGCAGCTCTTCGTTACTTTGTAGGACTTTGGCAATTTCGTCCATTACTGTCGAAGCGTCCATGACATTTAATTTCCGTAACGGAATCACAATAGGACCCGTTAAGCCTCCATGTATCACCCGTGCAAAACTGTTGACGGGAGGTCCTTGACGAACCTCATTCAGCACGTTATCGAATAGTTTGTGCAAGTCGTCGGTTATTTCGGTTAATTTTTTGTCATGAAATCGATCCATGAATTTGACTTCAAATGTCATATCGATGGCACCATTTTTGGCGTATGTTCTTTCTTTTTTCTTATGAAACGTATACATGACAGGATAGTTTCCAGTTACGTATTGGTGTGTGGCTGTTTGTTTAGTTTCGGTTGTTTTGGCTTGTAAGTTTGGTCGGTCATTGACCATGGCGCAATTTTCATTTTCGATACGAGATTTCTTGGGGCTGGAGGATGTATTTTCGCCGAATAGACTTAAGTCAAACTCATCTATATATTCATGTTACAACACATGTTTTTCATAATTAACTTGGCAATCTAATATTTGTCCACACCAGTGGCATTTCAAAGATGGCCGAATCAATTCTCTTAATCTTTTCTGAACGTAAGGTTCGTCCTATAAATTGTAGGCTTGTGCAAATTCGCGCAATTCTTTCTCCGATTCAAAACAATCAATTATTTCTGTAATAAGCGGGTACCCCTCCATCTGTAAGGAATAGCACATGTTTGCATAGTCATAACAAAAATTCTTAAAATGTGTATTGATAGGGAATATTTCAGACCATGTGTAAATAGTGTTGAGGTTTAGTTGACATGATATACAGTCTTCATACTTTTGCATCGATTTTTTTTTCAAATCGATTCCAGTCATATAAAAAGAAAAAAAAACCAGAACAACGTAAGATTCTAATAATTAATTTTTTTTTCATTTTAAAACCAAAAAGAAATCTATACACATAAAAAAACGAATACATAAATATATACAAATCACAGTTAAAAAAATTAACACAACATTCTCAGTTGACAAAAAATTAGAAAAAACGAAACCATGATAAAAATATATAATACTACTTCCCCCCCCCCCCATTTTTTTAAATACACACAGATTGTTATATATTGGAAGGGTGGCAGTTATACAAAAAATTGCTTTTCTGAGCCTTTCTCGTTAACACAACTTTTAGACCACTTTGTTGTCATCCTATTCTCAGTTATATTTGGGGTCCATAGAAATACCCAAGAATACCCCAGAATACCCAAGAATACCCAAGAATACCTCATAAAACTACAAAATAGACATGAGAACAATGTTTTTGTGTACAAAATACATATTGCAGATGAGAAATATTATTTAAATATAGAAAAAATCGAAATTGGAGGCATGTAGAAGAACCGAAATAATTTTAGTACTTCATTGCTTTAACATCTATATATTTAGGTTATTAATGTACTTTCTTGAGAATGCTTTTTGTATGAAATATTTATATAAATATGTTTTACGATAAACGAGGTTGAATGCCGCTTTCAGTGTGACACCAATAGTGTGATGATTCAGCTGTGAAGAAAATGTTATTTGCAATTAACAAATTGCGTAACGATGTTTATTATAGACTTATGCTCGTAAATCATTACTATTTTGCTAATTTACTGTACTTTTGATTATGGGATTAGGACTTAAATTATAAGAAAAAAAATCATTGTTTAATTTAATTTTTTTACAATAAATCAAAATAAATTAAATGTCTAAAATTTCTTTGATGTTTTCGCTTTCAGTGGACGTTTTCTTTGGCCTGGTTTCTTTGCAATGTCTTTGCTTTTGTTTGGCAACCTGTATTGACCATTCGTTGCAGTAATTGTTGTAGGTCTCCGCGTAGACGATTTCAAAAAGTTCACAAAGTATTTGTTCTGGTCAGTTGCTGATTTAGATCGGAAAATGTCCTCTCTGATGTAAAACCTTTTACTTACACCAATCAATCGGTGGTTGCCAAGACTATAGAGTGATCGTTGAAGATCTAACATTTGGAGTTTCACCATGTCAGTAGTGTGTAAAGGGGGTTTCTGCCGCACTAAGGGAAAATCCTGCTTGGAAATGCCAATCCGGACCAAAAAATGCAAACGGGGAGGGGTTCCTATTAACTATGGGGTAAATATACAATCATGGCATCGAAAATTGAAATGTTGAAATGTTGCATGATGGAAGAATGGAATCTAATGGTATGAACATGGATAGCACATCAACATCAACCCCAACCCCAACCTCCCAGATTGAAATATTATACGATAGAAGAATGGAATCTAATGGTATGAACATGGATAGCACATCAACATCAACCCCAACCCCAACCTCCCAGATTGAAATATTATACGATAGAAGAATGGAATCTAATGGTATGAACATGAACATGGATAGCACATCAACATCAACCCCAACCCCAACCCCAACCTCCCAGATTGAAATATTATACGATAGAAGAATGGAATCTAATAGTAAGAACATGAATATTGTATCAACATCAACCCCAACCCCAACCCCCGAGATCGAAATGATGGAATCTAATGGTGCGAAACGTACCTGCGGATACCCATTGAAGCGGAAGAAGGGACACTGTAAGAGCAAGCCTGGAATTGACGGTCTCTGCGCGAGGCACAGGAAGCAGCCCGCAGAAGACGGGAGCATCCAAAGCGGAGGAAAAATCGTGGTAAGAGAGACCATGAAGACCCTCCATCAAATAGCTAAGGATGAGGGTCTGAAGGGGTATAGTCGGAAAAGTAAGGAGGCCTTGGTGAAGCTCATCGAGGAGAAAACTAACAGGAAATTCACTCGCGAGGAGGTCTTCAGCAAGAAGCAGCTCAAAACACTCGCGAAGAGCCGCGGTATCACCAAGTACTCCAGACTCAGGAGAGAGGATCTGCTCCGATTGGTGGAAGAGAACATCAAAAATGCTCCGGTAGAGGAGGAAATGAAAGTAGTTGATCGACGCCAAGCACTGAATGGCGTCTTTGGTACGGTCGTCATCGAACCATTGAAGCAGTACGACATGGTCACCTTTCAGAAAATAAGTCGGAGCACCATCGCCAGCACCATCTCGGAAGCACTCGTCCAAAAGAAGGGATTGAAGGTGCAATTATTGCTCCGAGTAGAGCTAGTGAAAACGAACCCCGCGACCGGAGAGAATACTTACGTCACCCCCTATTTCCGGTCAAAACAAGTTACCCTCTCACAGTCATCAGACCTCGATTTGGAAATCACATTCATGATGGAGAAGGTCAGAGAGAATATTGGTAACTACATGCGTGAAGGGAGCGGATGGACCTTCGGACACATCGAGCGGCTAGAAATCCACCTGAGTGAATTCAAGCCGCTCGCAGGTAGCTCGTATATACCAACCCCATCGATACTGGCGAAAAAGAAGGCGATCATCAATGTGAAAAACGAGGATGATCGTTGTTTCCAGTGGGCGGTGCTGGCAGCTCTACACTATGATGAAGTCGACCAGAAGTCAACACACCGCGTGACTCAGTATAAGAGATGGGAGGAGGAGCTGAAATTCGATGGTATCGAATTCCCAGTCTCACTCAAGGCGATCGACAGGTTCGAGAAGCAGAACGTTTCCATCAACGTTAACGTCTTCGGCTTCGATGGCGTAAAGAAGGGTGAGGACGGTGAAGAAGATCTCCAGGTATATCCCCTCAGGATATCCAAGAACACTGGTTCTACCCACGTAGATCTCCTCTTCCTGACCTGCGAAGGCAAGCAGCATTACTGCTGGATCAAGAGCCTATCGCGTCTTTTGACCTCCCAAGTGACTGGTCACAAAGAGTCAGTTTACTTCTGCCGCCGGTGCTTGTCCCATTTCTCCAGGCAGGACATTCTCGACACACACATGGAATACTGCAGTCAGAAGGATGCAGTCAGGATCGAGATGCCGGAAGAAGGATCCACCATAGCCTTCAGCGACTACAAGAAAATGATGAGAGTTCCATTCGTGATCTATGCGGACTTCGAGTGCTTCACGGAGAAGCTCGACACCTGCCAGCCAGATCCTTTACAATCCTACACGAAGGCGTACCAACTACAGAGACCCTCGGGTTTCTGCTATCGCGTGAAGTACGCTCACGGCGACTACAAAGAATCGGTCATCTACTGTGGGGAGGATGCGGCCAAGAAGTTCGTACAGTGCATGGAGGAGGAAGTGCGAGCAATCGCCAAACTATACAGTGAGACGAAACCCATGGAGATGACCGACAAGGACAAGGAGAGTTTCAAAGCAAGTACGAACTGCCACATTTGCGGTGGTGCATTGAATGGGGATAAGGTCCGTGACCACGACCATCTCACCGGCAAGTACCGCGGCGCAGCACACAACCAGTGCAATCTGGAATTCCAGCTTCCAAAACACGTCCCCATCATCTTTCACAACTTGAGCGGATATGATGCCCACATCTTCGTCAAAGAGTTAGGGAACACAGCAGGTAAGATCAACTGCATCCCCAATACCGGCGAGAAATACATCAGCTTCTCAAAGCAGGTGGATGATCTGGAGATGAGGTTCATCGATTCGATGCGCTTCATGCTCTGCTCGTTAGATACCCTGGCCAAGAACCTCACCCCCGACCAGTTCAAGACCGTGAAGGCGAGATTTGACGACCGCTACGAGCTGATGATCCGTAAGGGAGTATTCCCCTACGATTATATGGATGGACCGTCCAAGCTGGAGGACGCCCAGCTCCCACCCAAAGAAGCTTTCTACAGTACACTCTCCGGCGAGCATATCAGTGATGAGGACTATGCACACGCTGAGAGAGTCTGGGAGGTCTTCGGGTGCAAGATCATGCGCGACTACCACAACCTTTACCTCGAAACCGACGTACTGCTGCTGACCGACATCATGGAGAACTTCAGGGATGTATGCATGAAGCATTATATGCTCGATCCTGCCCACTACTACACCTCCCCCGGACTTTCATGGAATGCTGCTCTCAAAACCACTGGGATCAGATTGGAGCTATTGTCCGACCCAGACATGCTCCTGATGTTCGAGCGAGGAACCAGAGGAGGGGTGGCCATGATCTCTCACCGCCACGCCCGTGCCAACAACCCTTACATGGAGACCTACGATCGCTCCCAGCCCACGAAGTACCTGATCTACCTCGACGCCAATAACCTCTACGGGTGGGCAATGGCACAGCCTCTTCCCACGGGAGACTTCGAGTGGATGGAGCCGGAGGCGATCGAGGACGTCTTGAGATACCCCGACGATCACGAGTACGGTGCCATGGTGGAATGTGATCTGGAATACCCGCATGATCTCCACAACGCCCACAACGACTACCCACTCGCGCCGGAGAATGTGGAGATCAACAAGGTGCGCAAGCTGGTGCCTCATCTAGGTAAGCGTGAGAAGTATACGCTCCACTACAGGAATCTCAAGCTGTACTTGGAGATGGGCATGAAGCTCACCAAAGTCCACCGAATCATCGGGTTCAGGCAATCTCCGTGGCTGAAGCAGTACGTCGACCTGAACACTGCTCTTCGAACCGAGGCCAAGACTGAATCAGAGAAGGATTTCTTCAAACTCATGGTTTGCTCAGTCTTCGGCAAGACTATGGAGAACATCCGAAAGCGGGTCGACGTCCGACTGGTTACCACAGAGAAGCAGGCGCTGAAGCTCGTGGCTAAGCCCAACTTCGATCGTCGGGTCGTCTTCACCGAAAGCATGGTAGCCGTCCACATGAAGAAGACGAAGCTGAAGTTCGATAAGCCAGTCTACCTGGGAGCCTGCATCTTGGACATCTCGAAGCTCCAGATGTACGACTTCCACTACGGATTCGTGAAGAAGATGTACGGTGACAACGCCCGGCTGCTCTTCACCGACACCGATAGCTTGGCCTATGAGATCCAGACCGCCGATTTCTACCAAGACATCGCCCCGCACGTCCAAGCGAAGTTCGACACTTCCAACTATCCCGCCAAGCATCCCTCCGGCATCCCAACCGGTGTGAACAAGAAGGTGATCGGGATGTTTAAGGACGAGTGCGGTGGCATGGCCATGACCGAATTCGTAGGGCTCCGAGCGAAGCTATACGCCTTCAAGGTGGATGACGGTCAGACCACCAAGAAGGCGAAGGGAGTCACCAAGAGCGTCATCAAGCGCAACATCGCCTTCGAGGATTACAAGCGATGTCTCGACACTCAGAAGGAGATCTACCGACCGATGAACATCATCCGGAGCCACCTTCATCAGATCTACGCCGAGGAGATCAACAAGATCGCACTCTCAGCCAAGGACGACAAGCGCCACATCCTACCTGATGGCATCAGCACCCTCGCGCACGGTCACTATCGAATCTAAATAAATGAGCAGCGTACGAGTTTACTACTTAACTCTCCCACTCAAACCCCTCTCAAATGTAGAGCTTGAAGAAGCTGCCTCGGCCCTAGGGATCCATCGATTCAGAGGGGTATTCATGAGAGATGCCCTACCACCAGCGCCACGAGCTAATGAATGCGGCATCTTGAACCACGATGACTTCCAAGGTCCCGGAACGCACTGGACCTGTTGGCACAAGCGCGGAGGACTCAAAGTCTACTTCGACTCTTACGGTCTGCCTCCGCCCGACGAGATGGTCGACTATCTGCGTCCGAAGATCCAATACAACACCGATGAGCTGCAGCATCGCGGGGACGTGGTGTGCGGTCACTTTTGCCTCTACGTACTGAAGATGCTGTCGGAGGGTAGATCGTTCGACGACGTGATATTCTCGCTATAAATAAATGGACAAATTCGGATCTCACTCGAGAAAACGCGCATTGGTCTGGTCCCAAGATCTCGATATGAACGACAACCGCATCACCGGCCTGGGGGCACCGCGAGAGGGGTCGGACGCTGCGACGAGGCACTGGGTCAATCTGCAATTGAAAGAGGATCAGAAGGATATCGCTGAGCTCGCGGCAAAGATCGACAAGGTCTTGAAAGTGCTCGAGGATAAGGAGAAACGCTTGAATGGCATCGAGAAAGACGTGGCAAAGTGCCTGCCCACGATCGGTGGTAAGATGACCGGCGCGATAGATATGCAGGGCCATGCTATTCGTAACCTTCCCGAGGGAACCGACTCCAAGGATCCCGTGACGAATGGTTGGTATGCAAAGAACTGGCAGGATTTAGCCTTAACCATGCAGGAGAAGATAAACGTTGTAGAATCTAGATATAAAACCCTCGAAAAGCAGATGGCTGATAAGCAGGAAAAAGATTGAAGCTCTTGAAAAGTGCGTGAAGTTTAAGCCTCCTACTCCCGGCAGGATCGGTTGACCCCTCCTCCGCTTCTCTAGTCCCCACTCCAGGGACTGGAAAATCGAAGGACTATTGGAGCTCGGAAGCCTTTACCCATGAATTGAACGTCTTGGGATAGCCTCGCCATTTGACGTAGACTTCCCGTTCTCCTTGCCGGGTGCGTCGCCGCAAGATCCTTTCGATGCGAAAGAGTTCCTGGGTGGTCTTCTGGAGCTCAGGCTCGTAGAAAGATCCCTGAATCTCCTCGTCGTTGAGGTCCTTGAGACGATACGTGGGCGGTTGCGTTCCTAAGACCGTGGATACGGTGAAGACTTCTTCGGTCCAGCGCGGAGTATATCCTTTCTCGAACACGCCCTTCTTCTTGGTGATTCGGACCTTATCGCCAACCTTGAATCGCGGTGGTTGCATGGGAGGGAGATCTCCGTAAAGGTTCCAGAAGACTTTGGTTTCGTTCTCCTTCTGACTGGCGGCAGTGGGAGTCATCTTGATGGAGCGGTGCTTGGTGGTATTATATTGATGGACCAGATCGCTTAGCACATCGATATAGGTTCGCGTGGAGTTGGCGGAAAAGTACTTGAACATCTTCTCCTTCATGGTACGGTTCCAACGCTCCACGACGCTCGACTTCTCTTCGTTTTCGGTGGAGTAGAGCTCGACGTCATGCTTATGGAGAAGCCCCTTCACCTCCTTGTTGTAGAATTCCGTTCCTTTGTCCGTCCATAGCTTCTTAGGAATGCGAGACTTGAAGACCGCTTGGAAGGCGTCGCGCACTGTAGTCCCCTTCTTATCCCTGAGCGGCACTAGCCACCCATACTTGGAGAAGACATCGATGATGCTCAGGATGAACTTATGGCCTTTGTTGTCTCGGGAAAAGGCACTCATATCCACGAGATCGGCCGCCCAGGTTGCATCTATTCCACCCACCACCACGCGACGCTTCTGAAATTTGCGGCGGATTGGCTTGTGCAGTTCCTCGGCTAGTTCGTCCGACCAAACGAGGGTTTTTTTTTAACCCCCAATCCAAATCGCGCTTTGGTACCGATGATGGGCTTGACGATGCTACGGTCCAGACGTTCGCGTGCGGTGGGGTCGGAAATGGCATCGAGGGAGGCCAGCATGGTCGCATCGCAGATGGAGTTACGCGAGGCCGTGTCCTTATGCTTGGCGTAGCAGAGATCGTGGTGATACGCAGCCTCATCCACTCGATTGATGGGTTTCGACCAATCCTTGGGGGTACCATCGGCGTTCAGCCGCTTGGCGAAGTTGGTCCCAGGTCCGGTGAAATTGTGGCCTGGAAGGTGCATCTCTATGGGTAGTCGGTTGATCAGGTGGTTCATGAACCCAGTACCCTCCACGGACCGGATGAACTGAGATTTCCTAGAACCGCATACGGCGCAAATACCCACCTTCCTCCGTCGTCCGTTGCTGGTCGGGATCACTCCGCGGCTATTCGTCTCGGTCTTCGTTTTGCACTTCAAACAGTACATTCCCATTTATATATATAAAATGGACGTTGAAGATATTTCGTATAACGAGTCCACCTCGACCAGGTGCAATCACTACCTTCTCCCGCAGCGATCAATCCGAGGCTTAATCATAGGCAAGTCGGACTGTGGCAAGACGACGCTGCTGAATAACCTCCTCTTGCGCGAAGGGTGGTTAGACTACGATCGACTATACGTCTTCGGGAAATCGCTCCACCAACCCATCTACCAGCTGCTGCGGCGGGCGTTGGAAAGGGGATTCTCGAAGGACGATATCCGAGAAATACTCTCCATCAAGGATAGATGCCCCTACCCATTGATCGATGTGGTGGAAGTACTGAATCCATCGCCTAACCTCGGCGGTATCGAAGCCTTCTTCTTTGAGCATGGAGACGATGTGCCAGACCCCCGCGAACTCGATCCCACCCGCAAGAATCTCATGATCTTCGACGACTTGATGATGAGCAAGCAGAGTAAGTGTGAAGATTACTACGTGAGAGGTCGTCACAACAACGTGGACTGCTTCTACCTCTGCCAAAACTATTTCAAGCTGCCCCGGCAATCGATTCGTGAAAATACCAACTTCATCTGCCTCTTCGAGCAAGATGCTAAGAACCGCGAGCACATCCGTCGCGATCACTGCAATGACCTCACCAAGGAGCAGTTTGACGTCCTTTGCGACCGCTGCTGGTCCGAACCTTACGGATTCATGACGATCGACCTCACGAGTCCCAAGGCGGCTGGAAAATATCGATACAAATTAGAAGAGTTCTATTTAGTCTAAGATAAAATCATGAACCACGAATCTTTGATGGATCAGATCGAGCAGAGGGAGCGCATGGTCAAGCTGGAACCTATCTTTTTGCTTAATCATATACTGCTGAAGTACGAATCTTGGGTGGAGCAGATCGAGCTGGAGTTAGGTAGACCACCAACCACCGTCGAGCTACAGATCATGCTGAAGAGTCCTTTAGGTGCCCCTGAGTTTAAGTGGGAGTTTGAGGATTACCTCAAGAATACGTGCGAGTGCCGAACGGAGATCGGAGACCCCAGCGATGTATACCCACTCTGCGACTTCTGCCAGGACCTACCTACGGAACTCAGAGAGAGTCTCTGTCATCCTCATGAAATGGTGTGGTCGTCGAACACAAAGTCATCTTACTGTATGAAGAGTGGTCATCCTCATGAAATGGTATGGTCACCGAACACAAAGTCATCTTACTGTATGAAGTGTGGAATGGAGTCAACGAGACCTATGTTCGATGAAGCAGATTTTGATACACTGAATGCTCGTCGCCATAACGGGGTGAGAAACCCTGCCAGATCCCTCCAACCTCCATGTTCAGTCAAAACGACCCGTGGACACCAATGCACATTCCCATGCCGGCCGGGTAGTAATAAATGCAGAAGGCACTTGAATCCTTCAAGGATCGACCCTTATCAGCTTCCTCCACGCTGGCAGTCGATATTCAAACGCTCTCCAACGCTTAGGGGGCGTTCCGTCAAACGCTCTAGAACGCTTAGGGGCGTTCCGTCAAACGCTTAGAGGCGTTTCGTCAAACGCTCTCGAACGCTTAGGGGGCGTTGGACCAAACGCTCGGGGGCGTTCAACAGCGATCAACGCTATAAATAAATGACATTCATTAAGATCACCGACCCCAAGCAACGTGAGACGCTCGCTAGGGAATTGCAGGATCTCAAGCGAAGTATTCAGACTAGCAATATGCAGCATCGCCTCGACAATATCGGACTCGACCGCGACCTCGCCAGGATGTTCAAGCCCGTGGTGGAAGCTCAAAAGGAAGCGGCCTCGCAGATCACTAAAACGATCGAGGAACTGCCTGCGCCGATGCCTGCGCTACCTCCCCCAACCGATTTATCCCATCCATTAGCCATTGAACCACCTCAAGACACCCGCCTAGGCCCCCGGGCGACTCAGTATCTGCAGCTCAGCATGACTCCTGCAGCCGACCATACCTTCGGATTGAGGGTAGAGGACGATACCATCATGATCGGAAGTCGGCCCGTCACCTTCGATGGAGATGATATCTTCGTCGATGGCGTGCGCCACAAGGGAACCCCCGGTCTTTGGGAGCTCATTGTCAAGAAGCGCCCAGAATCGTTCGATCCCGAAGATTTGATGACCTATGGAGATATCCTGAGAACCTCGGGTGCCATGTACCAAGGAAACTCCGTTCTCTCGCGGACCCCCAAGTCGAACCGAAGTTACAAATGGAAGGAGATCGTTTCGCATCTCTACCGGCAGGACAGATATGGCTCCGGACTCCAAACGGTATTCTTACCGAAAGACCTCGATTCGTTGATAGATCGCCTCGAACTTTGCGCCGCCGCCTATAAGGCTGGTAATAATGGGGTGCGCAACGAGATGGTGGCCATCCTCGATGCCTTGAGGGCGTTCGGTCACATCGACGACTCCTATTACAGAGAACTCCATCGCAGCCTTCTCCTATAAATAAATATACGATGCCATTGTTGATTAAGCACGGATATCGACGAAAATACGTCGTCGGCGGGCGGGGGCTATTCGATACGGTCGCTAACTTGGCCGGACGCATATTCACCTCCTCAGCGGCGAAGACCTTGGGAAGCAAGGCCATGAGCGCCGCCACCAATGCCGCCCTGAAAGGGGTCGAAAAGGGGGCCTCCAAAGCTGTGGACTATATGATCGATAAGGCAACCTCCAAACCTCGCAACCTCGTCAAGCCAAGTAACCCCACGATGACTCCCCATCAGCAAGCTCGGTTGAGCAATCTGATCTCGGGAAATAATTCCACGATGACCTCCCATCAGCAAGCCCGGCTGAACGATCTAATTTCTGGAAGTGGTATTGCCATAATTCACGACTTCGTCCGCCGCTATAAATAAAATATATCATGTCAAACATTCTCGACATCGTCGAACCTCTAGCTTTCGATGAAAGCCTCCAGGAATATCAAGTCCACGAATACGAACCTCAAGCCGGGGCTCAACTGAATAACGCCGGTGCTGAAATACGCATCAATATTGAGACCCAGGATCTCTTCCTTCATCCCGCTGAAAGTTACCTTTTGGTGGAAGGAAGGCTCCAGAAGAATGATGGGACCGCCTATGCCAATGCGGATCTCGTCTCGCTCGCCCACAACGGTATCATGTATCTGTTTCGAACCATCACTTACAGGCTCTCCGGTCAACAGATCGAGCACATCAACGACCCTGGCATCGCCACCACCATGCTAGGGATGCTGACCTATCCCGACGATTTCTCCAAATCTCAAGGTCTCAACCAACTGTGGTTCAAGGATTCCACCGCTATCGCCGCCGCAGAGAACTCCGGTTTTGCAATTCGCCACGCGTATACCATCGTCAAACCTGCCAACAAGGGGTCGTTCTCCTTCGCCATTCCCCTGAAGCACATCTTCGGCTTTGCGGACGACTACGATAAGATCGTGTACGGGTTCAAGCATGAACTGTCTCTCGTGCGCGATTCGGATGCCAATGCCGTTCTGAGGGCTGCAGCCGTCAATGACCCGGCAAGAATCATCCTGAGTAAGATCTCCTGGTTCATTCCCCACGTCACCCCCTCCGATCAGGAGAAACTGCGGTTGTACAAGACCATCCAGAGCAAGGGTAAAATCGATTGCGGTTTCCGAATGCGACAGTGCGATTCCATAGCCGTCCCCGAAACGTCTCAGTTCAACTGGCGGTTGACAGCCAAGAGCGGTCGAGAGAAACCCAGATACGTCATCGTGGCCTTTCAAACCGGCAAGAGCAACGACCAGACCCAAAATGCTGCCGTGTTCGACCACTGCCGCTTGCGAAACATCTACGTCACTCTCAACGCTGACCGCTACCCCGCCGTAGACTTTAATGCAGGTTTCACCCAAAATCGGACCGCTAGACTCTATAAGACCGCGGCAGATTTCCGGAAGAATTACTACAACATGGATCCTCGCCACAGTAACTGCAACATAACACCCAACGACTACATCGACCTGTACCCACTGTTCGTCATCGACGTAAGTCATCAGTCCGAGCGGTTGAAAGAGTCTACGGTCGACATTCAGGTCCGCGCCGAATTCGAGCGTAACGTGCCAGCCAATACTCAAGCGTTCGCCCTCGTAATCTCTGATAGGATTCTTCAGTTCGAGTCCGACGGTCAGAAGATGAGCGTCGTATTCTAGTATAAATAAATGGATCAATCCTTGCTACAGCGAATCGTCGAGAACACTGCCCCTAAGCAGGGGTTTTCCTTCATTGTGTCCGACAACCAAAGTCGGATTCTCACTCAATTCAGCCCACCCCTGCAACTGAGCGAGGGGAAAAGTTACGAGATGGCTTTGGTCAATCTGGAGACGTACTACTCTTTTCCCAATATCCATGCGGGTAACAATTCCTTCCGCTACTCCGCGGACGGTGGTGCCAACTGGTTCCCCATCGCACTGAGTACCGGGTCCTATGGCATTGAAGACATCAACAATGAGATTCAGCGTCAACTGCGTCTCAACGGTCACAAGACCAAGATCATTCTCGACGCCAACCGCGCGACGCTGAGAGCCACTCTCACCCTCGCCAGAGATTATCAAGTGGACTTCGACGTCGAAAACAGCATCAACACCGTGCTAGGCTTCGGGCGCAAGGTCTACGCTTATGACCGAGGCACGAACGGCTACACGGAGGGTGATCTCATCGTCAACATCATCAGCATCAACAGCATTCTGGTGAATAGCGACATCATCCATGGAAGTTACGTGAACGGAACCCAGCAGTCCACCATCTACAGTTTCTTCCCCGACGTGGACCCAGGCATGAAGATCCTTCAGACCCCCCAAAATCTAGTGTACTTGCCCGTGACTTTGCGAACCATCAATCGTATGGAGACTCATCTCACCGATCAGAACGGCACCCCCATCGATCTCAGGGGTGAGAATCTCACCATTCGTTTTCATCTTCGCGAAGTATAAATAAATGAGTTACTCCGAATATAGTTTGAGCTTGACGAAAGGCCAGGCCGATAAGCTCCAGCGGGCTGTGAAGAAAGGCTGTCCGATCGCCATTCGTTTGTCCCACGCGAACTTGCAAGGCGACCACAAGATGATGCTCACCACGCAGCAGATCCAAAAGATCTCCAAGCTCCTGCAGAAGGGTACCGGTGGTATGACTCTGAAGATGAGCACCTCTCAGTTGAAGGCGAACGTGCAGAAGGTGGGGGGTTTCCTACCCATGCTGGCCGGGCTGGCTGCGAGGGCTCTTCCCATGATCGCGAAGACCGTATTGCCCGCCCTAGGCATTGGAGCTTTGAGTGGGTTAGGTAATGCCGCCGTATCCAAAGCAGTCGGTTCGGGGTTGTACTTGAAACGCGGCGGATGTATCTGCACCGTGCAACCCAGCGGGGATGGACTCTACCTGAAGCCTTCGACCGCACGAATCGTCCAGAGGGATGGGCTCTACTTGAAGCAGGGTCGGCAGTTCCACGATGGCTCCGGTCTGATCTTAGGACCTGATAGTCCATTTAAGAATATCCCCTTGCTCGGCATGCTCTTATAAATAAATGGATGAAATCGATGCCAGTCGTATCGCACGCATGGAAGAAGAACTCGCCTCAGAGATCCAGAGGTATGAGCATGCCTTGAGAATCTATAACCGTTTGGATAAGGTCATCTCCATTGCACAGGGTGGGTGTTCCGTGGGCAGTCTACTGCTGACTAGTGGTACCATAGGATCTGCCC
Organism: Limnoperna fortunei; assembly: GCA_944474755.1. NCBI lineage: Eukaryota > Metazoa > Mollusca > Bivalvia > Mytilida > Modiolidae > Limnoperna > Limnoperna fortunei. Next base: position 54,631,217 of record OX104111.1, on the reverse strand, counting down.
TGACTGGCGTAGGTATTGTGGCATCCATCCCCCTTGGTACCCTAGCCTGCCTATGTGCCACCGGCACCTTAGTATTCTCCTTGATCTCACGACGAGTCGCCAAGAAGAAAAAGAAGCATCAAGATACCGTGCGATTAGCCCGATCCTTCAAGTCCCAGCTGGCCGGTGAAGACGGTGCTCCTGCAATCTGTCTGAAGAGCTACTACGATGAAAAGGATCAGTTGCGTCAACCTTCTACCCTATTTAGTGAAGAACTGCATGCGCATGCATCGTAAGTTGTGTTATTCCATTCGCTCCTATCTCCCCCATTTCATTCAGATTCCTTTCAGTCAAATTTCCCGATCCGTTTGGATCGCGAAATTTTTACGTTCTTTCCCTGTTTCTAAGGTGTTATTTCAATTTCTGATTCCTGTGTCAGGTTTTGTATGGGGGGCTTGATCCGTTTGCACAAAACCTTAATTTTTTTCCGGATTTCAAGCAGACTTTTTCCTTGTGGGGCAGAACTGTCGTTTCAAGCTGCGTCAACCTTCTACCCAATTTAATGAAGAATTGAATGCGCATGCGCCGTAGTTTTTTTTTTTGACCACTTTGATCTGGAGGGTTCTGAATGAGCGGGGAGCGAGGCTACGCCTCGCTCGGCGCTCATGTAAGAACCCTCCAGATCAAAGTGGTCAAAAAAAAAAAATCAGGAAATCAGAAATTGAAATAACACCTTAGAAATAGGGAAAGATAAGGTAGATACAATATGAATCCTGAAACAGTAGGTTGCAGTCTTGCCCAACTCCCCCCACCCGTATGCGAAGAGGTTGAGCTTACCCCCATCGAAGAGGAAGATTCCTATTCCAGTGAGGAGGAGGATGAAGATGAGGAAGAATACTTCGAATACAGCGAAGAGGATGAGGATAAGGCAGAAGGGGCCTCGCCGACGCCCGTCCTCCCGTTGCAGAAACAGTTCTCTGCCTTGCACACCAACAAGGACCCCGTCAAGACCATGACTCACGAGTCTCTCCTCGCAGACATCGAGGCACGCATGAAGACCTACATCGAGGAGTTCTGTGCCAAGTACGAATGAGCCAAACCGTCCCGCGAGGCCCGCCAGTGTAGAAATGACAGTTCTGCCCCACAACATTCGGAACCCTCCAAATCAAAGTGGTCAAAAAAAAATTTCTCGATCCAAAACGGATCGGGAAATTTTGCGTTCCCACCCCCCAAGAGATTTTTTTTTTTGCACCCCTCATTTCCTCACCAGATCGTATGAGAGGTACTGTTGCTTGGACTTCTTGCTCAACTTGAGTCCCGTGCTGCGAACGAAAGCTCCTTCCAAGGGAGTCGTCTCTTTGCTGAGCGTGGGGCAAGCCCATACTTTGGATGTCGCTCCTTCTCTGTCTTTCAGGGTAAGGATTTTGCATTTCCCATACTTACCATTCACTTCAATCACCTCCATGATTTTATAGATCGCTCCGATGGGTAAGTCCTTCCATTTGATGGCTTCCTGATTCTGGTCCTGCACCTTTTCCTGAAAGGCATCTTCACTGATGAAGTCATCTTCCTTGTCTTGGGGCTGGGACGTGTTGATGAAAGCAGTGTGTTCCACACTCATTCTTGTATTTACCTTGTCACACACTTGTCTTTAAGGTGTTCTAACTATCTTCAGGGGCGACTTGTATGCAATGATTGTATATTTACCCCATAGTTAATAGGAACCCCTCCCCGTTTGCATTTTTTGGTCCGGATTGGCATTTCCAAGCAGGATTTTCCCTTAGTGCGGCAGAAACCCCCTTTACACACTACTCATGTCGGACAACATTTTTATAAGTGCAGGTGTTGACTGTGATGTAAGGTAATTAAAATTTTTGTTTGAAAACAAGGGCTCATCGACGTGATTGACTACGCCGACGCAACAACTCATCTGCTTCATCTAAATAACCTTTGTTCTATCTAGTGCTACGAACTGTACTTGTGTGCTTATTTCTATCTTAGTGCTGGTAATTAATTTTTAATGTAACAAGATTCAAATGACTCTCAAATATATGATATATTTTGTAAAAAACATATTTTGAATGTTTAATATATCCTTTTTATATAAATAGCACCAAATAAGAAGTATCACTTGTTAAAAATACAATTTCCTATTTAAAAAAAAAAATTTAAAAATTAAATAAACAAACGTACAATTTTCTAGAAATAAAGGAACAGAATTACCTCATCTAGCCTCTGTATTGACTCTAAAAAGTCTAAAGTCTTTATAAGACCCCAAGGTCGCCAAGCCATGTCAGAGTGAAAAAATTGCGTTAAATAGTCTAGGAAAAGAACGAGAATGATGAATTTTATAAATGGATTTGTTTTGCCAGCGTATTTATAAACTTCACTTTTTTTAATTTTGAGTAAATTTTCTCGAATATATGATGTTGGTGTTGTGTTAATTTTACATTTACAAAAAACTAAGCCATTTATCGTCGTAATAACATGTATTATTGTTTACAATAGAACAATAATAAAGTGTCAATTAAAATAAGTCAATGCTGAAACAACCGCCACACGCAGGAATGCACTTGACTAGGTTTTTCACTACATCAAAGGATTATGCAGCGCGTGCCAATTGAATTACAATACACATTCAGACTGACCGATTTTGCTCATTTATGAACCAATTTAATGGCTTAAATGTATATTAAAACATTTTTGGTGTCATTCATGTCAATTTTGTAGTTTTATGAGGTAGTCTTGGGTATTCTGGGGTATTCTTGGGTATTCTTGGGTATTTCTATGGACCGTTATATTTGTCATGTAAGAAAATAAAGTTAAATGAATTAACTATATAAAGAAATACTATTGTTTTACAAATACCTTTAAAGAGTTGTTCATAAATGAAAGGAGAAAACACATTTTGTTGGTTAATAAAAATAGTATTTATTATACGGTTTTTTTTTCATTGGAAGGGAAGTATACAATAATTTTTTTTTAAATTGATAGATGTGAAGACTGTTGTGAGAGTAAGGGACGAAATCATTTATTTGTCTAATCTGTCAATTCTTTTATGTAAAATAATAGCGTTTCTTTCCCCACAATCGATTGTACCCTAGAGGTGTTTGGATGTTTGGTCCAAATTAGTGTTAAATATCAATTTTGAGGGTGAAATGAGTCAACCAATACGGTAAATAAGTTTGAAATATCATGTAATATTCCCAGTTATGCTTTATACGTATTCTAAATGTATGCAAACAACAATAACTTTGAGATATATGCTAATTGAGACGACACCTATAAAACACATATGTTGACTATAAAATATCTTTATTATATCTTATATGTACACATTATATTTGTGTTGGAAGATGGTCAATCCATAAACAAACTCACACTTTCGGTTAACTAAAAACCCCACACTTTTGGTCGCAGTGGTTCCACTTCATTTAATGTACAAAGTAAAAGAAAGACTTGAACCAGTTTACACACACCGAGTTTACACTGATTATTCCCCTTTATTGAAAAAATATGCATGTAGAAGCTGTGACAAAAACACGATGATTTCTGACCAAAAATTGAAATACAATTTTTAAAAGGGCGTTGGTTGACTGTTTAAAATGACAGGACTTTTAATTCTGCCATTACTTAAAGCTCATAAAACAATGAATCAAATTACAAAATTCATATAAACTTTGCTTTGGAATAAGGCAGCGTGGGACTATAGGAAAATGAAAATTGACCCATTTCCAGTTTTACATGATTTATCTCCCCTTTTACTTCTTGTTAAAAAAAACAACGGCTGTCATTACTAAAAGACTATGATACTGAAATAAAGATAAGATTTTGGATTGTTTTTATATTGTTTGTCTATGCCAATTAAAATTTTCATCTATTACCTTATTAGTAGATGTTACTATAGCCATAGGCAACAGGTGAGTTTGAATACAACACGGATGTCACTGGTAAGCTTGTTTATTCAAGCTACAAAACAGCTGGTGTTCTACCTCTAATTAGCATCAGGTAAATAGGGCAATGAACATTGGTTAATTAATTAACGATCACGTTTACACAGCAGGCAGTTTTAATAACCTTCCTCACTCAGATATTGACACCTGTCATTCAACTGAAGCTTGAAAATTTATCAAAGACAATTGTCCATTTCAAAAGGTTTCAACAGAACAAACTGCAGCTGTAGCCACAGTTTTTAGTACCGGAAGTGGACACTAGGTGGCGTTTTTTAAATTGGAAAGTCGTCAGTTGTGTTATTGTAATATTCATCTCAGACGTTTTACTCTTTTACTCAGATTTATTATTGTTATCACATTTTTTTTTTTGTAGTTAATCTTCTCAAATGGTATTAACTGAATAATTGATTGAGATGAATTACGTCTTAACTGTATTTGAAACCCTATAAAGACATTTATTTATTTTTTATTTTTTTATGATGATACAAAATACAGTTAAGTTACTTTTACAAAATTGATGATTGTGGAATCTATTGGATGGTGACGACGTTGTTTTCTATCAAATTACTTTAGTCATAATTAAAATAAATGATGCCATAGCAGATGTTTTGTAAACGAAAAAAAGTTTTTTTTGTACAAATAGAGAATTTGCGCTTAATTTAAAATAAAAACGACATTTTCATGTGATGGAGTAAGTTTCTATGACTTTGGTTTTAAAAATAAATAAATGATGTCATTGGAGATGTTTGTCAAAGAAAATGTTTTATTTTTTTAGTGTAAGAATAGAGAATTTGCGCTTTAAAAAAAAAAAAAAACATCTGCGTATGATTGAGTCATCTTTTGAATTGTGAAGACGTAGATTTCTATGACTATAGTTTTTACATTTCAATAACTGATGTCATTGCAGATGTTTGCAAAATGAAAAAAATTATTTTTTGTTTTTAGTTTAAGAATAAGAAAGTTGCGATTAATTTATAAAAACATCTGCGTGTGAATGAGCCATCTTTTGGAATGGGACGACGTAAGTTTCTATGAATCAAGTTTTAAAAATAAATAAATGATGTCATTGTAGATGTTTGCAAACAAATTTAATTTTTCTTTTTTTCTAGATAAAAATAGCTACGTTATATTTGTTAAAACATCTGCTTTATTGCTGATTGTGCAATATTCCAAGCTCAGCAAAATTGTACAACTCCTTATGACACATATTTCTTAAAATATCTTATTCTGCTATTATATAAAGAAAATTAAACACATACAGTTTCATAACTAAAGTATTTTAATACAAATAACTGAAAATGGCCAAAGCTTGGTTTGATTTTTGGTAAGTTTTTATCAGGATTATTCCCACTTGTCTATTTTCTACTGGGACCATACTGGGAGGGTTCCCAGTGCTCGACCCACAGAGCAGCCCAGCGCGTCCTCAGGTGGCGGATAGGGGAGACCCTCTTGTTGTCAGGTCATAATACGGAAAGCCTGACCGCGGACCATAGTGGGTAACGTGTTTGGAGAGTGCCACGCTCCTTGCACGATAAAGACCCCTTTTGTAGATTTCGAAAAAGAGTAGGCTCATTGTAGCCGCTACAAAAGGCTAAATTTTCCGCCCCTACCCAAAACTCCATACCTTTCCAGTGGCAGTCAAAATTGTATTCCCTGTGACCCATCCCACCCCCATTTTCCGTTGATTTATTGTTTGTTAACTTGTTCCCGTCCTGAATATAGCTGAAATACTGCTCGCTGGACGTAAAGCAGACATCCAATCAATCAATCAATCAATCAAATCTATTTTCTATATTGGATTTTTAAATATTGTATTAAATTTGAGTTTTAGTGGATGACAAAATTATTTACTTGCATATTAATTTTGTTTTTTCCCTTTAATAGCCACGAGGAAAATGAAGAATTTGAAAAATTGGTTAATGAAATGTTAGGAGAATGTCATCCTCACAAGTCAGGGTTTTTGTGTCCACATGTGTCCACGTGGAAACCCTGACTTGTGAGGATGGGAGAATGTGGATTTCAGCGAGGTAGTTTTTTTTTTAATATTAGACTTAATCATTAAAAGTTTGAATGTCATAAACCATGTATATATTTTTTTCTTTTATATAAATAGTATTTTTATATAGATATTTTGACGTTACAGTATGTCACTACCTTGATTGTTGAATGAAAGCCAAAATCAATTATGTAAGTTACACAGGGTTCACCACAGGCTATTCAAGGGTGGTGCTCCTCCACTCTTGAATTTGTTTCCTCCACCTTTGAATTTTGAGCTCCATACTAAAGTTTGACTTTATTCCTAAAACAATGAAGTTTTTAAATACAAAAATACATGTATAGTTATGACTGGTAGCAAAAACACAAGTGGGAAAACAAAAACTAAGACTGATAACACTATTATGAATAAATAAATGTCGCTCTAAAAGTTTTGTGAGTGAGGAAATGGATCATTTCCGACTTGCACCACCCTTGGATTTTGAGCTGTGGTGATCCCTGAGTTACAATTGGAGACAGTTGGAAACGATCTTTGGTTCGTTACACAAAGTGAACCCCTTGCATTGTAAGTTAGTCCCTTTTTTTCCACTTTTGTTTTTTAATAGAAAGAATATTTTATTTTGTAACATACATTGAGACTGTTTTCTGTTTTTTTATTTTTCTGTATTTTTTTCCAGAGTGATACTCACATGGTAGAAGATGAATCATTTAGTTTTTGTTTTTGGTGAAAATAAAGAACAAACGGAAGATGAGGAGTTAGAAAATTCACAGTATGTATATTTACTATATATTTTTTTTTTATTTATTCTTTTTTTTCGAAAAAAATTTTTTTGAAAAATGTTCATAGTTTTTTGATTGGACGATCAAAATTAAAAATTTTGACCCCTGATGTGACCTGTAATGCGATGTTGTTAGATCTTACAACGTAGCGACCTATAACAAAAAGGGGGGAGCAAGTGAAAGATTTAATTTTAATTAGATTGTTCTTAAATAAAAGTTTATTAATTTTTTTCAGGTTGAGAAAAGTTGATCAAATGGAAAAAAAAGATTACAGAATACTGGTGGAAAAACGGACATTAGACAAATAATTTCTGCTATTAAAAAAACCATTCTAAGATATTTAAGGATGTTAAAGATGTGTGTGAATGTATGAAACAATTGACGGAACTTTGTTTATATTAAAATAAAATTAAAAAATTTTTTCACTTACCTTTATAACTTGTTTATTTCTTTACATTGTGAATTGATTGAGGATATTTTTTTCTTTGTATACATTTTTGAGGTTGTTGTACAATACATTGAAACCGAAGGGTATAGTTATGACGTATGTTGTTGTGCAATACCTTGAATTTATGAATCCCACTTTAGGGTCGGTGTCATTATGACGTATGTTGTTGTGCAATACCTTGAAAATTTATGACCCCACTTTAGGGGCGTTGAAGGTATTATTAAGTATGAGGTTGTGCAATACCTTGAAATTTTTATTACCCTACTATAGTGAGGGTATTATGATGTATGTTGTTGTGCAATAACTTGAAATTTATGACCCCACTTTAGGGGCGTTGAGGGTTGAGGGTATTATGACGTATGAGGTTGTGCAATACCTTAAAATTTATGACCCCACTTTAGGGTCGTTGAGGGTATTATGCCGTATGTTGTTGTGCAATACCTTGAAATTTATGACCCCACTTTAAGTTCATTGAGGGCATTATGAGGTATGAAGTTGTGTAATACCTTGAAATTTATGACCCCACTTTAGGGTCGTTGAGGGCATTACGTATGAGGTTGTGCAATACCTTGAAATTTATGACCCCATTGGGGTTTGGGGTTATTGCACCATATTGTGCAATACATAGGGTCATAGTGCCATTATACTACTCTAGTGTGAGACACAGTGGTTCGATAATATATTTTATTTACTATACACATATATACAGCACATAGAATTAAGAGAAGAGTAAAAATTACTGTTGCAATTATTATTTATTTGGACCATATCTCCCCCCCCCCCCCCATTTTTGGGATAGCAAACACATTACCTATTGCAATTCACATTTAATTAGCATTGAATTGACATTTTGTGTTCATGTTAATACAATTCTAATTAAAATATTTTACTTAGAAGTTCCCATTTTAAAAGACAGTCAAATTAATAAAATAGCAAACTGTAAAGAATACATGTGCATAAATATAGCTTGATTCGTGAAAGTACATATTTGATTATGAAATTTATTTAAACAATAGGTGCCGTGTGCAAGTACATATTTGCTTATGAAATTTATTTAAACAATAGGTGCCGTTTTGAAATTTTAAAATGTTAACTAACTTGTTTTCGAGTTAATATATACGATACATCACAAGAAAAAACTTACAACTCCGACATATACATAGAAAGGTTTGTATGTTTTGTATGTACCACTGTGGTCTTCAACTTTTGAAATAGCTTTTCATTGTGGATACGTGTATTTAAATATGTTTATTGTTAGCTCCAAGATTTTTAAAGCCATTAATGCCAATCTTCTTTCTTTGCGTCCGTCGTCATTCACGTGCAGACAGGAGATGGAGCTCTAATTGCAAAGTCTCTTTTGATAATACCCTATTGTTTAATAACATTTTTTTTAAATAGATGAATGTAGCAAACTTCTTATATTATAGCCTTATTTTGATTGGATACAGTTCGCAACACGTTAATTATTTACCTTCCCCCACACACACATCAATGAAAGAAAACGTTAGTTTCTTGTCTTTCTTTCGTTTAATAAATTTTTTTAAAGTTTTTTCCTTATTGTTGATTATTCAGTTTCCGTTCTACCCACGTGGTTCTACCTTACAAACATCTCTCTTCTTTTTTTATTGGAGTTAAATGCGTCTAATATCTTTTTTAAAGATAGTACTTGTTTTTTGTTTTGTTTTTTCCGACTGCACACCGTATTAATAAAAAACATTAAAAAAGAAAATGATATATTGGATGGTGAAAATATTCACAGGACTAGTGAATAACCTAGCTTAGACGTCGTTCAGATCCGTTCAGAAATTGTGGAAAGTAAATTGTGTCACGGTACATTACTGGAACAAAACCACAATGGTTGAAGACCTCTTTTTCCCTCTTTGTTTATATTAACATAAAGTCGATTAAAAAAAATTCCACCTTCGTTTCTGGAACGCCGTTTGGGGGTCTGAAAGTTCCATATCTCTTCGAAACTATATCCAAAATTCAGAAAACTGTAACACTTCAATTTTTTTAAAGCTCTGGAAGCATCCCTATCTTCATGGATGAAGTCAGAGAGACCCCGAAAACAGGAAATTGGCAATTATTCCACCAGACTAAATTACTCCTAATCCATTATACTTCATGAAATGTTTTATTTTAAAAAAATTTTCAAAGATCTTTCTTTCCAATAAGCCCCAAAAGTAGAACCAAAACAAGAAAAAAGCCAAAGAAAAAAATACAAAGAAATACACTATTTTATGGGGAACTATATTTGTGGACGGACAACGAGTTGCAAAGGTCATTAATTGTTTTGTTGTTCCTACTTACTTATGGGGGTTTTTATAGTCTCGATCACCCAGACGCATATATAATAGCGTCTGGGATCACCTTGTTTTAATTTCGCTACCAATAGGTGGAGACAAGACAATTATTCTATTTTTAGGGCCCTATTTTTAAACCAGGAAAACCATGCAAACATGTCGATACTTATAACATGACGTCACAGTAAGATGCATTCTTGATTATACATAACAATAATATTTGTTTAATTAATTGATACAGTAATATTTTCTAAAAATATTCAAATGTTAACTTTGGTAAAATTTGTTATACACTTCTTGATATGAACGGAAGTAATTTTTTAGACAATAAAAATATCATCCAATCAAAAATTACGCCCAGTTTTGGGCGTAATGATAACGAGTTCAATCGGAGACAGTCTGTCTCTGGTTCAATATAGGATTAAACATCGTTTTCAATGGATTTATCGGTATATCAACAAGACCAACTCACTCACAAACAAATAAAAGTCCTTCGGACTTTTATGATATGTTTGTGAGTGAGTTGGTCTTGTTGATATACCGATAAATCCATTGAAAACGGTGTTTAATCCTTATAATTCTTTAAAATTGCATTAAGAAATTAATTTATCTAACGTGTTTCTCAACTTCATATTTCTTGTGTATTTGGTAGCGGGATTGACTGAACGTATGAATATTTTGTTTATTTTTAAACGTACGATTATTTCCATAAACCATTTTCTGATTTTAATGAACACAATTTTTAGTTTTACGTCAATCTAAAACCTTTTTTTCTGTATCGAACACAAGGAAAGTTTTAAATTTAACAAATCATTAATGATAATTCATCAAACAAATAATTTGTAAGTTGATCGCTACTTTCGATATTGAAAGCCGCCATCTTGTTTACATTGGTTACGCTAAAAATAGTTCGGTCAACGTCGTTTATCCTAAAATAAATGGAGTCAACTTCATTTATCAAAAAATATATTTCGTTAAAAACCTCAACCGGAAGTAATCTAGACCAATCAAATAAACTTATTTCTAAATATGCAAATCATATTAGAATTATTATAGAGATGAATCCAGACGCACAAATGTAATTAAGCGTCTGGATGATCGAGACTAGGGTTTTTAATGTCCTTGAATACCGTACAACGGTCTCGCACGGACTTATTGCCTAATGGCTTTTATTGAAAATTTTTCTTTACCTATTTTATGTATTTTTGGGGATTTATAGGCCATAAATACTATAACTGAAATGATAAAAGGTCAGAAATGCCGCAACCAAAAAGACTTTGTGGAAGTAGACTAATCTATCAAGCTGCATCCAGCTACAGAGAACCTAACCTGGTTCTCTGGTGCAATATTTTTCATTTACGCAAGCTTCACTTTCAAATATAACCCCAGGTCACCACCAGTTAACTAACCAGTTTGATTGGTTGTTTAAACCGCCATGTTTTAGCTAAGTTTTCGCGCGTTGAAAATCTCTGTCGGAATACAATTTTAATAAAGTACAAAATGTAGCTACCTGCTTCTTGGTTTACGGCTTTCGAGTTAAACGGACCATTCCTTTAGAGTTATTTCCACAATCAAACATAAAATCTATAAAAGCACTGTATTTTTATTTGAATTTGATTACCGGACGCCGGACGTTACGTCATAATGCTTTGTATCGGAATTACGTCAGTTACATTTATTACTGACGTAAATTTTGAGGCATTCCGAATGTTGCAAACCGGTCAAAATTTTGACCGGATTCATTGCTGGTGACCTGATAACCAGGTCTCCTGGTGCAATATTTTTCATTGACGCAAGCTTCACTTCAAATATAACACCAGGTCAGGACCTCCGATATAAGTATTTCAACTGGTTGATAATATGGCGCCATTTAATATCATATGCACATGTCAATAATTTTTAAAGCTGGGAATATAACTTTACTTGATAATATTTAAATATAAATTACATTTCACTTTACGTTAAAATGATTAAATCTTAATGCAAACTCAGCTGAGGAATGTTAACATTGAACGTCATAAAGAGAATGACGTCATAATACGTTCGGTCTGCTTGAACTTATCTATGATACAAAATGGTTAGTCTAGAGAATACCCGAACGTCAAATTTCAACGCTGTCACCGTTGAATTCTAATGCTCCTGACCTGACGTTATATCCGAAGGCCGCTTAGGCAAATGAGGATATCATCGTCAGGGTACCAGAATAGTGACCTGACTGTTTATTCGAACCGGAAGTCCGCTTACGGTATTGAGAATATTTAGTCAGGATCCCAGACTACTACAGAACCAAGGCGCTAAGTTCTGTCTCAGTGGCGGATCCAGGGGGGGGGCGTAGCGGCGTACGCCCCCCCCCCTTTAAAAAAAAGAAAAGAAAAAAAAGAGAAAAGGGAGGGTAAAAACCAGCGCCAAAGGCAAAAATGTACTCCCCGCTCGTCCTCGCCATAAATTAATGCATTAACGGTACATGTTAATTCGTTTATTATGATATCTCTGTTGTATATACTCTACCAAATAAAGGTTACTGAACACTATAAAAACCTTGTTCGTGGCCTTCCTATTCCGATATCCCTTTTTTACGCCCCCCCCCCTTTTCGAAAATCCTGTATCCGCCCCTGTGTCTGTCTGTCTGTCTTTAAAGTGCCCGTTGATGGAATACTGTACACGAGGCACCAGTTTTACGTATAATCTGACAGACGCAAAAAAAATTATTTACATGTATATATACATTACTATGGCCTAACATGATTGAATTTGAAAATAAAAAAGTAACTCTGTTGTATACATATTGTCACGGTACAGTTATATTAAAGCAACATATAGATGTATCTCGGGATCGCATCACAATCTTTATTATAGATGGCGCGCTATGTTCGTCTCGACTTTTACCAATTGCGTTACCACCCTCTGAGAGATATTGGTTTCTGCTCAAACACGATCCAAAATGGACGTTTTCGCGCATAATGAATGTATGGAATGTCAAACTTTAATCCCAATTTTCTTTCGAAATTGGTAAGATTATTGCCTATATTTTTTTACATCAGAATAAGTTGATTATAAATCACCATATCAGTATCAAATTAATAACAATTTAATATTAGTTGTAGGATAAAATTAACTTGATACGCAGGTACCCCCAAAAGCCTCTCGTTTGTTAATCGCGCAGTAGATTGTTAGACGTTTATTTTAATGCTATTCGCTCTTACTTTCGGACAACGGAAGTTATTTGGCTTTACAAGTGTATGAACATTTAATTGTAACAATTAATTGAATAGATTAAAGCTCGTATTATTACTTAAATCTACGGTCATACAGGATATGTCCATCACATCTTGTTTAAAAGCTAACCCAGATTTTCGCGCAAGCCTGCTAAATGTCGCGCAGACGCAAAGTTTTTGTTAACAAACACCTGTCTGCAACACTGCGCACGCAATGTCACACATCAGACGACAGGAAAATAATTTTACATTATTTTATGATGTATTCGTTGATTATTTATCAAATTTATTTGAACAAATATATTAATAAACTGTTACCTCCCCTGAGCAAGCAGAAGACTTCTTATTTTCTGTACAAAAAATTGTATGATTTAAACCGACTTTATGTACAAATTTAGTTTTAGTTGTGCCATAGCATAGGGACCATGTTACCTGTAGTCTAGATCTTGTCTATTATTACTGTACTTAGTACACATAGATGCATTTTCTGCAAATACATCCCAGTTGTACTCAATGTGTTAAAAAAAAGTTCATCAGAGCAATTGGTATTGCTACTGTTTTGATATCAGAAAATAGACTTGATTTAAAAAATAAAAATTTAAATTTATATAAATTTTCTGATATTAAAAAATTCTTGATATTAAAAATGATGTGACACCGACTAAAATCAAACAGCCAAAATATCTAGCAATGCCAATGGCATGAATTTCAGATATTTTAATACTGCAGATATAGGTCATTCAGAAATCATTGTACAAAATAACATATATTCATTTTGCCAAATAGTTTAGCTGAATTGGTCTTTATTGTAAAGGGTACTACAAAAATGTACCTCTTGTACATACATTACTTGTATAAAAAAATGTACCTTACCGTTTGTTTTGGAGAAAAATTGTACCCTGTGTAAATTTAGGTTATCCCAGATCAAAACCTTGTTGGCAGTGAACCTGATTTTTACTTGCCAACCGCGACGTAAAGATTCATTCAATAGTTCTAAATGGATATCACTTACACTGATATGGTCTTATTCTTGCAATTTCTCGTCAAAACAAATGGCAACATATATTTTTGTATACATGTATATATTTAAAAAATCTTCTCCTCTTTAACCAATGAAAGGACTGCTTTGAAGCATTGCACACATCATCTTTAGGACGTCCCCTACCAAAATTGTGCAAATCATGACACCTGACTACCTACATTGCTTCATTGGCTTAAAATAGAAAAATTGAAAAGGGGGGGGGGGGGGGGGGGGGGAGGCGAGAGAGTTTTCGACTGATAGTTAAAAAAGTATAACAGGTACAGCAAATTTGAAGTGAACCTCCGTTCTCCCTCTAAGCATCAAAAGCTCCTCCTTATAGGAGTTATTTCTGTTAAAAGGTCAAAATTAATGATTTTTGCATAAGTGTTGGGCAATTCCTCATAGCAAAGAAAAGCTGGATAAGAAAGAGTTGTTTGGTTTCAGGTTCAGGTGAGAGATACAGGCTCCTGGGAGCCTCTAGTTTACATAAATCTTCCAGTGGCGTTTGTTTGTTTGTTTAATTGTTGTTTAATGCCACTTTCGGCAATTTTTCAGCTATATCATGGCGTGCAGTTTTATTAAGGGAGGAAGCCAGAGGAAAACCCGAGGCCTTCTGTAGGAAAACTGGCAATTTGTCAATTAAGACTGGAGTCGAGCGCACCCTGCCTGCAATGAGACTCAAACCCGCAATCTCTGTGTGGACAGACCGCATGATCAATCGTAACTACCTTAACCATTCGGCCACCCAGGCCTCAGTGGCATTAGATCTAGAATAGAATGTACTTAAGTTATATAAAACATTTTTGTTGTAGATGACACCCAGAAACCAGGATGATAAGTGCAAGTATTGTGTCCTCTGTTCAGGGAACAGGAATCCAGACTTATACCCTAAACAGCTCTTCAGATATAATGAGCGATGACATGAGTGATCCAAGTTCACCAGAGAGCTCATTTGACAGTTCTGATTTGCTAGGAGATGATGAAGTATCAGTCCAGTTGGCTGCAGCAGGTCTGTTTGAGTTTTCAAGGTGTTCCAGCACATATATTTAAGTGCTTGATGGTGTCACACTCTGCATGCTTCAGTTCAGTTTGTTGAACAATATCATTACATTGGAGATTTTACTATACAAGTAAACATAGTGTTTATGGTCTGTTATTTAAAAAATTAATTATTAATTATTATTATTATTATTACTATAATATTTATCAAATATGGACTTTTTACGAGGTCAATACGTAGTTATATGGACCGTGGAGGAAAATATTGACCGAGGACGAAGTCCGAGGTCAATATTTTTCTACAGGTCCATATAACTACGTATTGACAGAGTAAAAAGTCCTTAATTGTTATATTACATATGAATTTTTCTCTATTTATTCAAATTTAGAATAATGAGTCGGAAGAGTATATCCCGATCTATTTTTAGAAACAAGCCTTAAATATGCTTTATAAATAGTAACATATCCGGATCTATTTTTAGAAACAAGCCTTAAATATGCTTTATAAATAGTAACATGCCTTAAATATGCTTTAAAAATAGTAACAAGCCTTAAATATGCTTAAGAATATATACACAGAATATTTTGGGGACCACGTGACTAAATAATCCAATGAAAATGTAAGAATCATAAACCATATGTAATATACACGCTTATTTGAATACACTCCTTTAGTCCGACAGCCCAAGTCCAACAACCTGATAGTCATGCAACTCATTAGTCCCACAGCCAATAGTCCGACAACCCAATAGTCAGACGGCCCAACAGTCTGACAACCCACAAGAGTCTAACAAATTATAACATATTAGGTTGGACAGAAATCAATAATTAAAAAATATATATATATATATATATGTACCGGAATACATGTATATATAGCGTTTAGGTCCTTTTATCCGTCAGTATGTTTGTTTCATATTTAATTTACATTCAGGTTTAACGATTGTGTAAGTCGGTCTTGTATGCCCTGAAAAACGTTTAAAAAAATATAAATAAAGAAGGAATGTGTTTATTGGACACTTATGCCCCGTTGGCCCCAAACAGGAAGTAGAAGTCTGACAGGTCTGAAAGTAGCTTTGGACGTACAGTTCGTCATTATCAACCATCCCAAGTTTTAAGTCATTCTCATGTACGATTATTACATGCTGAGAAAAGCTTGATGGAAATTTGTACAGATGGGGGGGACGGACATGAGTAAAACTATATGTCGTCACGTGGGCATAAATATCTGTCCAAGTCAAGAACGGCCAGATTTTGTTAAAAAGGAATAAGGCCTGAAATTAAATGCATTTATAGAACGTTTATTGTTCTTTGGATTGTTCTCTGTGTCTGAAAGTTTATGGTATTGCATATACACGCATTGTCGAACTATAGGATTGTCAGACTATTGGACTGTCTTACTGGTTGCCTTTATAATATAGGTGTTTAAAACCAAATGAAATTCATGTTGAATACAAGTTGTATGTCTAGTTCCAAATGTTAGCTTTTTACTTAAAAAAAGTATAAGCCCACTAATTAAATTTCACTGAAATATTCATTGCACAAGTATGACTAGCCAAAACAATCTTTACCAAGCAGAAATGAAGAATCAGTTTCAGTCTTTAGCTTGACTTGATCCTTGAATCAATGGACCTATGATCATGGAATCAATGTAACGCTCCACTCAGTTCAAGCAATTATAACTAGCAATTTCTTTTGTTTTGGTATCGGGCCAGATTTTTTTCACTGTCCTGTGGTTTTCAATACTTTCTGATCATATGGTTTTTTTATATTTTACAATTATCATTTTAAAGGTAAACTTTATCCTGTACAAAATAGTAAGTATAAGTTGATGTGTACATGTAATTATAAGAATGTATGCTTATTATCAGGGACTGTGGGGTTAGCTGCAGCTGCTGCAATAGCTGGTGGGAGGAAGAAAAAGCGTCCTCATTCTTTTGAAACTAACCCATCCATACGTAAACGACAACAGACAAGACTATTAAGGTAGGTAAACAGTTTATAATCAATCATAAATATTAAAGAGATTAAAATTTTTTTAGAGTCTTGTTAATTATTGGTGTTGTTGTAGAGTTATTGCCTATGAATTAGTATCAGTTTTAACATACAACATAGGTAAAGTTGGAGAAAATGGTTTAAATGGAGAAGAAAAATAAAAAGTTAACAAATAAGAATTTCAGTAATTTCAGACCAGTCTTAAAAATCAAGTAGAAAAGGCAGCATAGTAACAGGTATTAGCATAACTCATTTTTCATAATAAATTTCAAATTTAGAGATAAAAATGCTCTACTGGTACTTTGATGCCTAATTAAAATACTGATGGGTCTATTTACTAGTTTCTGGTGGGAACAATCATGGTATAATGGTATGATTCTCTTTAATGTGGCCACAGAGTTCATGAAACATCTACATGCATGCCAAAAATCTTTGCAGCAAAACCCCCAAACCAAAGTGAATTGGAGTGGTTGACTCTTAGTTATGTGGGTGTTTCAAAGGTATTATATGTTTTTATTTGGAGTTGATTAATTTTATTAGATGCTGTCCACAGGTTTCAAAATTTTACTGGTGTAAAAAAAATCCTAAAAAATTGTTCAAGAACGATTTATAAATTTTCTGCATCATGCATCATGCTTTTTTGTAATTTACAGAAAATTAAAACAAACCATTGAGGAGTATACTACCAGAGTTGGTCAACAAGCTGTTGTTTTGTGTTGTACACCTGGAAAAATGTCAAATTCTAACAACAATTACAAAGTGTTTGGTTCACAACCGTTGGAAAGTGTGGTAAGAATACACAGTATACAATAAAGAAAAATGATAAAAGAATAATGAGGATTTATTCTACTTCCCATAATTTTATTCAAAAAATAATTATGTGACATGTGAAATTGATAATGCAACAAAATGGTTAAATTTTACCACAATTTTTTTCTCTTCGCAGAATTTTAAAAAAAAATTTCTTATCAAAAAAACAAACATTCTTCTTAAAAATAATAATAAAATTTTAAACTTAAGTCAGAATTTTAATTTTTACTGTATATTATTTTTTATTTGTGGACAATGTGTTCCCGCATTGCAGAACCACATGTTAATTAAGACTGTATTAATTACATTCATCTTTAAGTATCATTTTCTGTATTTTTTAGATGAGGAATTGTAAAGGTGTAATTCTACAAGATTTAGAGACAACACTATCAGAGTCAATACCTCAGCCTGAACACCAAGGTGTACAGGAATTACCTTCATTGTCTATTGATGGTATACCTACATCAGTTGAAAAGATGACACAGGTGTATATTTTTTGAAAGAAAGATTTGAACTTTTTGATTGATAAAATAACAGAAATGGTTAATATGATGAAGACACACACAGAATTATTATTTAGTTCAGTTACATCTTGTATTTGGTAACCTATTATATAAATCATACATAACAAGTTAAGCAATTTTCAGATGATAGATAGATGGGGCAGGATCAGATATTTTTATTGACACATCAAAAGGATGGTTAAGGTAATAAAAGTAACATCAAAGCCAGTCACCAAATACAATACCTAGAATGAGTATTTATAGAGCGCAATGCTTTCCTGTTATTACAACATCTGACCTCATAATCAATGTTTGATATGTACAGAGATTTTACAAGGTTACATCTTATAAAGATACTAAATTACACTATTGGAGCTTGTAGTGGATTATATATATTGTTTTATTATATAGTAATATTTTTTCCCCATTGTATTTCATATAGCAATAAAGTGCAGTATATTTTCATATTTTACACTGAATCTCGGCCTTTTATGTAATTTCCGGGAAAAGTACAGATGTGTTCAGAACATTGGCTTTTATATTTTACTGTTGTTTGGTAAACTAACATGGCCGAAAGTGCTCTCAAGGGGAAAATAGGCAGAACCGCTTGAAACTGAACAAATTAGAGTAAATTCGATTGTATATAAATTAAAAAGTAAATTTCATAGATCAAAGGAAAAAATCAAGTGTAAACTGTACAAAACGGGATTTAAATATCACGCACAAGTGGCTTATTTCAAAGCAGGTAATGCTATGCTAGTAATAGTAGTAGTACACTCGAATTTCGGCGATAAAAGTGTGTCGCTTTAACGGACGTGAATTTCGCTGAAACACATTGTATTTAATTATTTAGGAGTCATTTGGTTTGAGCAATAAATACAAGCTATTTTAAAGGTAATTTAGCCTTGGAATCATTGTTTACATTGCCAAATGAAGGGTATTCGCCAAATTTCGAGTAGGACGAAATTCGAGTGTGTGACCATATATTCACAACAATAAGGAGCAACAAATAAAAACACAAAATTGAAAAAAAAATCTGTTTTTATTATATGTAAATCTACATCAAAGTATATATCTGTAATATTGACCAAGTGAAAATATGATAATATTGGACCTAGTAAAATATTACAAAATAGCAGATAATGAATACTCACTTAAAAGCACAAAAAAAATATTACTATATAATAAAAGGGTTATTGCATGAATATTGGAAAATATTGTCCCTCGCAAGATGCTATATTGCACTCGCAAGCTCGTGTAATATAACACTTGCTTGGGATAATATTTCCCAATATTCATGCAATAACCCTATAATATATGATCTGGCACTGTATTTTAATGGATGTCCATCTAGTGTAAATTTTTTCCAACAATCAAGTTCATTGTTTATTAAGATTTTTGTGTAAACAAGAACTTCCTTCATGATTCACATTGATAAATACATCATTACTAATGGATTTAAAAAAAATGTTAACATGACAAAAAAAAGTGCTGTAGCAAAATAAAAATATAAAAAAGGTATTAAAATGTTGCCTGTAAAGACTTACTTTTTCTGTCTATAACACTTGAAATAATTATTACAGGCACAACTGAGAACATTTATACCAGAAATGTTAAAGTACTCGACAGGAAGAAGTAAACCAGGTTGGGGTAAAATGGAATGTCGTCCTATTTGGTGGCCCGATGATGTCCCATGGGCTAATGTCAGAAGTGATGTTAGAACTACAGAACAAAAGAAAAAGGTAAAATTTTCTCCTCTTGTAAAGTGGTGCAATATGAATATCACCTCATGTGTCTGTGGATACATACATCTACATCCACTCTCAATGCTTCCCGACCATAGTAAAACTTATTAATTAGCTATTTTTCTTTTGACATTGTACTCATTGTCGTGGTCTCATATCAAAGGAAAATATCATTATGATTTTACATGTCTTTAGGTCCTTCTTTTTAGCTCACCTGAGTCAAAGGCTCAGGCGAGTTTTTGTGATAAAAATTTGTGAATTGTCTGTCGTCATTGTAGCAGTTGTTGCAAACTTTACGATTTTTTATCTTCTTCAGGACCACTGAACCAGTTCTGATCAAACTTAGCAGAAAGTATTCTTAGGTGAAGCAAATTCAAGTTTGTGCAACAAAAGGGCCTTGCCCTCTTTAAAAAGGGAGATCAATAAGAAATTGTAAAAATATTATATCAAAATTGAAATCTTCAAAGTCTATTTATGTTAATAAAGACTCATTTGATGTAATTAGCTATTCAGTCTTCATTGTTCTGCTAAACTGTGAAATTGTAAACTATTTAAGGATTGTTTTACAGTGTAACCCACCAAAAGTCGTCTATATCCAATATTCTAACCAGCAATTAAATACAATTCTTATATTTTTAATTCAACATTATGAAAAGAAATAACAAAAACAATATTTAACATTTAGTCAAATAATATTTTCAATTCACAAGTTTTAGTGTCGTCACTTGTTTGCGGATGAATTCATGTATACCCGTAATCAATGTCGTCAATGTCATCAATACATATAATTATGACGTCAACAATCATTCGCGTGCTGAAATTCCAAGTTAGGTTATACGAAATGGACAATGTTGCTCAGCTGTTCAACATTTAATTATATTAAAATATTTATATAAGGAAATTAATCTGGACTATGAAACAATTTCAACATATCCATTGTATTAAAATTATCAGTGCTCAACACAAGCTAGTTTGACTGTATCAGTAACTAATATTTAAAATATTTGATGTGTATTTGTAAAAGGTGAAGAATTAAACGTTTCTTGTTTAAGATTTGAAGACATGGATATGTAGTTCTTTGTGTTAATAACTGAATTGTTTGTTTGAAGGTTTCGTGGACAGATGCATTAAAAACAATAGTAAAAAATTGTTATAGAAATCATGGAAGAGAGGATCTGTTACATGTGTTTGAAAATGAACCAAGTCATCAACGAACTATGTTACAAACTATAAATAATCCGGATGGTACAGTGTCAATTATACAGATAGATACCTCTCCCAATCAAATTGTAACACTTCCTGATGGGACACAGGCTACTGTTGTTCATGCAGTAAGTCCTTATTATATCACTGATGTACATACAGAAATGTTTGAAAAAGTTGCCTTAAGTAAGGCTTCTAACATTGATATTCTTCCAAAGGTCAGGGATTTTTCCCTAGCTTTCTCCTTTTATATGCCACAATGTACCTGAGGTGATAAATTGCTTAAAGTTTGATTAAATCAAGTTCAAACAGAAACAGCTAAAATTGATGGCATGGAAACTATTTTTTAGGGGACTTCCAATTATCCAGTTAGCGAGGGGCAGCAAAATTTGACATGGGGAAGGTTTGAACAAATACTTTATCACCAATTTGCTATTTTAGGCACATTATGTTACTCACTATATTGAGTATAACTTTTTTTATGGAAAATGGACAAAGAGGAAAATATACACGAAAATCTTTACTTGGGGATTAAAATGGGTTTATATGTATATGTATTGTTTGAATTATTGGATTGCTTAAAGCAAATTTTTACTTATATTAACGATGAAAACATGATAACAAACACTTCATCAATATATGAAATAAGATGGACCATCAGGTAGACAATCTTGACTGCCACTGAAAGAGTTGTGTAGGGAGGGAAAACATACCTTTTTGTAGAGTAGCTACAATACACCTGCTCTGATTTGTATTTGCATGAACTATTCTTTTCATGCAAGGAAAAGGTCACTCTCTAAACTGGTTACAAGCTATGGTCCATGTTCAAGCTACCAGACAACCCTGCTAATGAGATTGTCTCAACTATCCACCTTCTACGGATTTGCTAAGCAGATGTGTGGGAATCCCTTCCAAAAGGATAACAAAAAGTAAATTGGTTTTCTCTTGGTCGTCAAACTTAAATACTAAAATTAGTGTAAATATTTTTCACTGGAAGGAAAACTAAATTTTATAAGGTTCTAACTATTTGTTATATGTTACTTTATGATATTAAAATGTGTATTTAGATTCATTCTGGAGTTCCACATGGGGAAGCGAATCAGGCTGTGCAGACATTAGCTAACCCAGGTGGAGACAATTTGACGCATATACCAGTTAGTGTTGAAATGAATGTAGATGGTGTAGGTCAGAGTATCGCTACGATATCAGAAGATGGGCAGATAATACTTACTGGTGATACAGCATTAAACGGTAAGATAACTTATATTCGAAGAGGGGTATACTGTTTTACCCTTGTCCGTCTGTGCATTCATTTATAACAAAAATTTCTGTCCCAGTTTTCTAAGCAAATAAAGGATGAAGAAGCCAGATATTTTGCATATTGCTTTCTCCTGTTGTACCAGATGAGCGTTTTTATGCTCCTTGGTCATCTATACTTCCTGTTACCCAATAATTTTACCCGATACATACATTTATTCACCTGAAACACAAATTTCTGTTGCACTTTTCTAAGCAACTGAAATATGCAGAAGCCTGATATTTTGCATTGCTTTATCCTATAATACCATGTGGTGTATAGCAATTTTATGCTACTTGGTCATCTACTTTATTGTTTTACATGACCATGACCATCTAGATGTTATTGTAAATCTAAGAATAATGCAGACATGTATGTTAAATAGTCTGAATTTTGTGTCCCCATTAATTAAAGAGTCTTCTCAAGAATTAAGTAACAAATTAAGAAACACAAAATTGTATCATATTTCAATCATTTCATTTAACTTGTATTTTAGTTTCATTGTATTTGCACTGATACTTTTTAATGCAACTTTGATAAAACAGCAAAGAAGCTGTTGTGATTGAAAGACAGTCAGGAAAAAATATACTGGCATTTTGTCGTAATCTATTATTATTATTATTAGAGAAAACCATTCCTACCCATCCATGTTGTTTTATATTTCTTTTACAGGTATAGTGATACCAGTCTCTATGTATCAACAGTTGACAAATTCTGTGACAGCATTGCATCAAAGTAACAATTTACAAGTTGCTATGGCACCGATGGGTGTCTCAAAGGATGATGATATTGGTGTAATGGCTGACATGCAAAATATAGACAGTGAATCATCTGATGTTTTAGAACATGTCGAACCTAAATTGGAAGAAACATGATTATTAAGGTTAATTTCACTTTAAATGCTTCAAGATTGTTGACTGTTGCAAGACTTTTTCTGTCAGTATAATATAACTTAACAACTTCTACCTATCAACTACACCCTAAATCCTAGTATTCTGGAGACTAGTTGGATTATCTTCCTGTGTACCTGCAGCATAGAATTACAGTAACTTAACCTTTCTAAATTCAAAACAAAAAAAAGAATGGATGTTAACCAAGTTTTTCTTTTCTATGTGTGCAATATACTTTCCTTAAGGCTACAACCTGTAACTGAATTAAATCAAACTTTACACATATTTTATTTAATGCTAAAGTGCAACAGAAAAAAATTGTTTGTTTTAAGTATTCCATTATACAAGTCAAAAATTCAAAATTGTTGAAGTTATAATTGACATGTTTTTGTAGAAAACTTGTATCGTTACAGTTCTCTACACTAACTGAAGGTACTCGTACAAATTTAAAGGTAAAATACCATTGTGTTCTGTGCAAATTTTTTATTAAAATCAATATTTTGCAAGTCTGGTTAAAAAAATAATCCTTCGTTTTAACAGAAAAATATTCTTTGCTATTATTTTACTATACAGTAAAATTCTTTTTATAGAAAAACATGGACTGGAAGATCTAAATGTCCTAGTTTACATGGGAAAACAATTTAAAGGGGAATTTGTCAGACTTGTTGAAAACACAGTACAATGAAACATGTTTGTAGACTATGTTGAGTAAAGGTCAAAATTACAAAAAATATTTACCCAAAAATAAATGTATTTATTTTTAGGTGTTTATTTTATCCTACCTCGTTACATACTAAAAAATTTCTTATTTGGTCAGGAATGTACAATGTATAAAAACAGTCCCAAGTTTACTGAATTTGCATTATTTTGATGATGTTGAACAGTAGTAGCATGTGCTAAAATGTTATTAAGTGTAAACTAGGCCGAATTTTATTGCCATTATAATCTAGTGTTAGTTTTGTGATTTGTGGGATTACATCAATAAACATTAAAAAAAACAGCAATGATTAATCGTTCTAAGTGTAAACAATTAAATTTGTTTCAAAATGCCATTTACTCTTGATATATTTATGGATATGCTGTGTTGAGGGTTAAATCTTTCAAAACACTACAATCTTTTTGTAGGTTTTCTAAAACAGACTATGCATTTATATTTGTCATAAAGGTGGTAAAAACCCCTTGTACATAATCATTGGTTGTGTATTTTCAACATATTAAATTTTATAAATAACAGGAGATATTAGTAATAATGAAAGACAAAATTTAATGTTACTCTTTCTGTTTGTGTCAGTACATTTTTTTATAGGTCTTGAGTATTTTCATACACATGTTTTAAAAGTGGATCCAAATCTGTATAATTAGGGCCCAACCACTTTGTGTCTGATGTCCTATAGTTATTAGTCTGTATGTCCGTCCAAAACTAATCGTGGCCAGGCTATAACTTTTGAGGTAGGCTTTTGATATTTGGTATGTGGGTAAATCATATCAAGATGTGTCCATACCATCACCTTTTCCCCTTGACCTCAAATTCAGTGTGGTGTTTAACCAATCAATCAATCAATCAATCAAATTCAGTGATGGCTACAGAGATGGATACCATCTCACTGATATCAAGTTTATTTTGACATTCTTTTTATTTTTGCACTTGAAAGTAATTGTTTAATCTAAAAATGTTAATTCACCATAATATGTCAATGTGACATTTTTATCAACAAAAATACTTTTTTTTCAATGCTATCAGGATCTGGATTGCACTGTTTAAAGACGTACATATTTGCCTAGATCGTATACTTGGTTGTTTATTGCTTTTGCCAGAACAGCTGAACAGGGTTTTTTTTTAAATAAAGGAAACTCGTTGATCACATTGATATTTTGGTTTTAAATATTGGTGAGAACACTAGCTTGTGGTACTTGGTTAATGGAGAATAATTTATGGACAAGATTTCTACAAAGAAAAAAAGTCAGATTTACAGATATATATTGTTTTAGTGTTAGTATTTTCTAGGTGAAGAAATGTTTTACATATTTATTGTATTGTTTATTTTTTGTCTTATGAATAAAATAGTTTCCATGTGATTTATGACTTGTATATCAAAAACGGCAGCACTGATGATGTGTTAAATACCTGAAAACTTTATATGTATTCGGGAATAATTGCTGTTATTCACAATATATTGGGAACAAGATTAAAACTGTACTGGTGGAAGTCATGATTAATTGTAGTAAAATCTTATAATACACATTAAATATCAGTATTTTTTCAACAATATCGCATAGTTTAACCCATTGAATAGATGTGTATAAATCTGTAAAACATTTAAATGAAAGCTAATTTTTAGCAAAAACCCCAATGTGTACTTGTTTTTAACTACTTCATAAATGATAATTCCCACATACAGAGGGGTGCAAACTCTACCTGTTAAAAACAGATGCAGCCAACATGTAATGTGTTCAATAGGACTACATCTTAATAATTATTTGCATACCTCATGTTTTATTTGGATATAAAAAATTTCTGCTTACCCCTGTTTTGATATTGATTCATTAATTTCTTGTTTGTATGCATTATGGATTTGGCATGCTGGACATTATATATTAAATCATCTAATTTTCGATATTTTTTATGTATTAACCTGAAAATAAGCACAGGTGTTGGTTGCATAAATTAGCAGTGATAATAATAATGACTTTAATAAAAGAGGGTAACAGTGTTATAATTAATGGAGGTCTTCTTGCATGAAACAAATACAAAACCATTGTTTCAGGAAAGTTTACAATTATAAGAGTTTTTTTATTTTAACTTTATCAAAATTTATCAAATTTTATATTTTCAGAATCTGTATGATATAAGCTTGAATGATATATAAGCATTTCTTGACAGACAATAGTTTTTATGTAAAATATTTATGGTCAAAGATGGTTACCCTATGAATTTTAGGTTGTGTAACAAAATCCTGTCCTGTCAAGAATTTAACCTTTAAAGTCATTATTTTTTTTAAAAGCTATACAATATTTTAAAGATTATGACCATTTATATATAGAAAATTTCATTCCTATTTTTCTCCGTCTTTTTGGTCCAAACCCTCTTCCAGTAAAAAATCACTAATGAGTAACATGTTCATACTTAATTTGTACAATATTAATGGGTACTTTGTAAGCGTGGCGATTTTGAAAAATACGTACAAAAAGCAACAAAATAAGTGGTTCAAAAGCATGTTTAACAGATAATTAAATTTATGTACTATAATAAGCGAAAAAAAAGAATAGTAAACTAGCTATGACCGTGAAATATTTGAGAAATATACATGAACAAATTAAAAACTACTTATAAAATATAATAGCTATGAATGAAACGACATGAAACAAACATACCGGCCCATTCCAGACATTCTTAAGGGATACTGATTCAATCGTATGACCCGATAAGCATTGTGAAAAAAACCAACTATTTAAAAAACAATAAACAATGTTCGGCTCCTTTTACCTGATCGGTAGCGGCCATATTACAGTCGTATAAATCTGAAAAATATACCCTTCCAAAACTAATTATTTCCACCCACGACCTTACCAACATAACTAAATATTTACACATACTTAAAAAACTAAGGGGTCAGAGTGAATATTGGGCTTAATTATTGTTTTGTGATTTGTCGGAACCTCGCCAATAATAGGCGAGTGGGCGAGTATTCGTTCTAGGTAGATGGTTGCCATCACTTGGTGCGTTCGTCGTTAACTTTTTTAACAAAACTGTTTTTTGATAACTAGGTTGAATCGAACCTGCGGCGTTGTTTTTCAAATTGTGCCGTTGAACCTTCAAACCAATTTTCACCTACGATTTTTTTAACAACTTGTAATTAATTCTAACAAACAAACAATCTAAATCATACGCAAAAGACATTCATACAATACAAATAAATATGTGAAGAAATGAACAGATCACGTGCATATATCTTTCTAGTTTTTTTTTCAGTTTAACAAAGCTAAATGAAATCTGAATCGTGTTTATATTCGCTTTTATTCTGCGTAGTTTCGGAGTATTGCGCTCAAGACTGATTTTATGTCGTGTTGTTTATTTTAGTTTAACGCATTTTTGAATAAATAGGCGTAAATAAGAAAAAAACGTCAGAAAAAATATATTTCTTTTTTATTTATTGATTAAATTGTTATGAAAAAAGCTTGTTATCGTATAGGTGCTGAAAATAAAACGAGGAGTCTCATGTATATGCAGGCATAAAAACTTGTGTGTCTTAATGCATTTTGCACCGGTCCCATAACCCCAAAAATATATTTCGGTCTCTTTAAGTTGGGGTAGAGTCAGTGATCAATAGCAGATAACTACTATATAAGTTATAATAGTTATCAACGGGTCCTAGACGCCTGCCGTACGGCTGCAGTAAAAAAGTGTACGCCTGCCATTGATTTGTGCATTATATTTTGGGGGTTTTTTTTGTGTATATAGTTTTGGGGGTTTAAAATGATTTGTTTTACCGCTTAACGTTTTTTTTAGTGAAATATATGTAACTATTGGAGACAGGAGTACACTTTTTTAACTGCAGGCGTACATTCATAAAGGCAAGCGTATTTAAGTAGGACCGGTTATCTACTATTGGCCTCTGCCGGAAGCCCTCCTAAATTGAGCATATTAGCGGGCTTAGGCATAAAGGGTAAAAGAGACCAGAAAATCATTTATTTGTTCGGTCTATTTACAATATAGGGTAAACAAGACCCTAAACGCTCCAAACGAGAGAGCTAATAACTACTTCAAGGAGACTTTCAACACCTTAAATAACACTGCGATTTCTAATTAGTCTTCTTTGAAGGTTATTTTTTAGCCATTTGTTTGCTTGTTTGAAATGTGTTTAATTCCAATTTCAGCTATATTGTGGCGTCCAGTTTTTAACAAGGAATGAAGTCGAAGTACGCCTTCGCAAACTGGCAATTCTTTGTCAATTAAGATTTGAGTCGAGCACACACTGTCCACAGTGAGACTTGAACGTTGACAGTCACGTTATCCATGGCCGATGACTAACTACATTAACAAACGGCCATAGAAGCCCTTAGTCAATTCTCTTATCAGTTTTATATCTGCATATTGAGTTCCTAACTCAAAACAACAGCAAAAAAGCCGAAAGATGCCTTTGCTTTGTTTAATTATTCGCGTATTTTTTTAAACAAATGATCTAGCAATATAAATTTATACATATCGAAATGTCAACACTGACTGAAGCTAAAAAAAAATCAAAATCAAAACAAAAATCTCCCAAAAAGCACTCAACTGTTTCTTTTGTTAAAACTTGTTGCTGATGTGTCATTTTCACATGCCAAATGTGATACGCGTTAAAATTGAGTCGGTTGTCAGACTCGATCCCACATAGGTGGCAAAAAATGGTTTATTTGGATTTACAAACGTACATACTATATTCCAGGAAATATATGAAACAGTGTTTACATTCATGAACGTATGTCTGAGAAGGATAGCAGTTGGTCCGTTTTAGATCGCAAATTTGTTTGAACGGCATCTTTGTCGGTTGATATGATGGTGGAGCAAATATTATGGGATGCTGTTTCAAGATGATGTTGCATTTCGCAATGCGTTATCCGATTGTCCAATTTTGTTTTCCGTCTCTGAATACCGTGGAACTGAAAGTTCTTGTTCGTGAAACGGTTCCTTCTTTATTTTATAATCTGTAGAGATCGCAAAACTTCTTGGGTAAACGATATTCTGGGTGGTGACACCCCGGTAGTCCGACAACCAATGGTCCGACAGCCCAATAGTCCGACAGCCCATTGGTCCGAAAACCCAATAGTCCGACAATTCGTATATATGCAATACTATAAACCTTCAGACACAATCCAAAGAACAATAAACGTTCTATAAATGCAAACCTGACTAAGTTGGTGTTTTGTAGGAATTTCTTAATATTAAGAATACTAGTTATGATTTGGTTATATTACATGTATATGTTACAGGGAATGTGTGTAATATAGGGCTGCTTTTTTTCTTCATCGTGGAGAGTTGGTGGGAAATGTATAAATGTGCAAAAATGTTAGTTTATAGGTTGGTGCATATATGTATAAAGTTTCGTGAAGATTTCATTAACTTTCCTTCGTGCGTGCCCCTAGTGGTCCGCAGCCGAGTCCAGCTTATTGTAAGAGGTCGACTATGGGGCTTTAAGCATCTGATGGCGGTGCCCAGACCACGGATCAATTAAGGAGTGTACCCTAGTTGGCCTAATAGGTTGATCTTCGTTCTCTTGAAAATTACTGTTCCTTTGTTTTCTATTCCATCCTCATATTTCTCATCATTCCATGTTCATTGGCCGAATTTCTGGATTGTCAATGTCGGGTGGCCGATCGCGGAAAATATTTTGGAAGCAGTATTCTAAGCAACAACTTTCAAGGCCTCTTGATATTTGGAATGCATCAGCGTGGAGTCCTATACCGTGGAATATAATTTCAGGCCTACTTCCTGTTTAACGAAATCCCGCTGTTCTTGACTTGGACAGATAAGTATGCCCACGTTATGGCATAGTTTGACTCATGTCCGTCCGTTCGTCCGTCCGCCCTTCCGTACAAATTTCCGTCAAGCTTTTCTCAGCGCGTAATAATCGAACATGAGAATGACTTAAAACTTGGGATGGTTCAGTATGATGAACTGTACGTCCTTAGCGACTTTCAGACCTGACGGACTTCTACTTCCTGTTTGGGGCCATCGGGGGCCACCCGTGTCCAATAAACACATTCTTTATTTATTTATTTTTTTAATGTTTTTCAGGGCGAAATTATATATATATATATATTTTTAATTATCGATTTCGGACCGACCTAATATGTGATAATTTGTTAGACTCTTGTGGGTTGTTGGACTGTTGGGCTGTCGGACTATTGGGTTGTCGGACTATCAGGTTGTCGAATCATTGGGCTGTCGGACTACAGACGTGTAACCATTCTGTCCTGGAATGGAGAGTGTTACACACTGTTTCTCTAGTGTTAAAAAACACAGCTAGATATTCAATGTCGACATCTTTGGGTTCTTAAGCAGAATGAAACTCCCCAATTTTACACCGTGACGCTTCAGAACTGATTTAAATATCGCTGATCGCTTCATGCCCAATATTGTTACCAGTAGTTGCATTGTGCTTTTTGGTTGTCGAAAATAAAAACGTAGCATACCGTCCATTTTGGAGAACTCTGGCATTGGAACTCTTTGAAATTTAATACGGTGAAATTAAATTCATCCATGCCTAAATCACATATTTTTGTGTTCTTACTTTCCTTGTTCATGTCAACTATTCGTGTCCCTCCCCCCTGATGGTGTGCGCAATGGGCACCCTTCGTGTATCCAACCGATTTGTATACGCCTCGTGTTTTTAGCTCACCTGACCCGAATGTGAGCTATTGCCATCACTTGGTGTCCGTCGTCGTCCGTCGTCGTCGTCGTCGTCGTCTTTAACTTTTCTTTAAAAATCTTCTCCTCCAAAACCACTGAAGGGATTGCTTTGAAACTTTGCACATATCATCAGTAAAATGTCCTCTGCCAAGTTTGCACAAATCATGGCCTCAGACCAACCAACATGACCGCCATGGCTAAAAATAGAACAGGGGGGTCAAAATACAGTTTTTGGCTTATAGTTCAAAAAGTATAACAGATACAGGAAAACCAAAGAGACGTTCCTTCTTCAGCATCAAAAGCTCTACAAAACACTCCATTGGGTCAAAGTTGTATGACGACTCCTTGAAGGAGTTATTGCCCTTTAATTGTCGAAATTGATGATTTTTGCCATATTTGCCTCAAAATCTTGAAAATTATTAGAACTAGAGAAAAAAGAAACATTGCTTAATTGTTCTGCTCTATAAGGGCTACAAAATTGGCTTTAGAGTCAAGATTGTCTGATTAACCGTTAAAGAGTTATTTCCCTTGAACTGTTTATTTTAATAGGTTTTAATTGACTTTTTAAAATCTTCTCTGAAACCACTGAAAGTACTGCTTTGAAACTTTGTACAAATCTTCCATCAAATGTCCTCAACCAAGTTTGCACCAACCATGGCCACAGATTAACCAACGTGGCTGCCATGGCTAAAAAAAGAACGGAAGGGGGGGGGTCAAATACAATTTTTGGCTTATAGTTCAAAAAGTATAACAGATACAGGAAAACTGAAGAGACATGCCTTTATCGGCATCAAAAGCTCTACGAAACACTCCATTGGGTCAAAGTTGTATGATGACCCCTTATAGGAGTTATTGCCCTTTAATTGTCAAAATTGATTATTTTTGACATTTTTGCCTCAAAATCTTGAAAATTATTAGAACTAGAGAAAAAGTTAGCATTGCTTAATTGTTCTGCTCTATGAGGGCTACAAAAATGACCTATGGTTAAGATTGTCTGATGAACCGTTTAAGAGTTATTCCCCTTGAACTTTTTTTTTAATCGGTTTTCATTAATTTTTTGATAATCTTCTCCTCTGAAACCACTGAAAGTACTGCTTTGAAACTTTGTACACATCATCCGTCAAATGTCCCCAACCAAGTTTGCCCCAACATGGCCGCCATGGCTAAAAATAGAATGGAAGGAAAAAGGGGGGGGGGGTAAAATACAGTTTTTGGCTTATATTTAAAAAAAGTGTAAAAAAGACAGGAAAACCGAAGAGACATGCCTTCATCTGCATCAAAAGCGCTACGAAACACTCCATTGGGTTGAAGTTGTATAAGGACTCCTTATAGGAGTTATTGCCCTTTAATTGTCAAAATTGATTATTTTTGACATTTTTGCCTCAAAATCTTGAAAATTATTAGAACTAGAGAAAAAGTTAGCATTGCTTAATTGTTCTGCTCTATGAGGGCTACAAAAATGACTTAGGGTCAAGATTGTCTGATGAACCGTTTAGGAATTGTTCTCCGTGAACATTTTTTAATCAATTTTACTTGATTTTATACAATCTTCTCCTCTAAACCCATTTAAGGACTGCTTTGAAACATTGCACACATCATCTTTAGGACGTCCTCTACCAAAATTGTGCAAATCATGACACCTGACTACCTACATAGCTACGTTGGCTTAAAATAGAAAATTGGGGGGGGTGGAGTCAAGAGAGTTAATAGTTTAAAAAGTATAACAGGTACAGCAAATTTGAAGTGAACTTCCCTTCTCCCTCTAAGCATCAAAAGCTCCTCCTTATAGGAATTATTTCCCTTAAAAGGTCAAAATTAATTACTTTTGCAGAAGTGTTGGGCAATTCCTTATAGCAAAGAAAAGCTGGATAAAAAAGGGTTGTTTGGTTTTAGGTTCAGATGAGCGACACAGGCTCCTGGGAGCCTCTAGTTTTATAAGCTGCCGGTTTGCTGGGGCAAGGGTCTAAGCTGGCCGGATCTCACGCTATCATCCGCTGGGGAGAACGATTTCATCTCTTGCAATAGAATGGTGAACCTGCTTTCTTTCTTTGAACTAAAGATTGCATTTTTCGAACATCACAGGAATGTCGTCCACTTGAATGAATCTGTTAAAATATTCAATAATTATATTATAGCTAGACTGTTATATATGGATGCGTATCCTATTGTTGTCCGATTGTGATCAAAAATCTTATCTCATAAATTATAACTAATGGTAATTCTGAGATAATGTCGTAATTACGAGATTATCACTAATTATAGATATGATAATAACTTAAAGTTATTAGATAATAACTCATTACCGGGAAATAATAAGACATTAAAATTTGAGATGGATATAGGAAACGATAAATGAAATACCATTAATCGGCGAGTTAAGACGGACAAATATTTGCAGTCTTAAATAGTTTCTATTTTTTCAACAACATTGTCATAAGTTGCAGCACACGGCGACATGTACGCGACATAAGACCTAAACAAAAACGAGTTTAGTTACTCCGACGTACTATGAGACACTATCATACAATGTTATTGATTCTCAGACACGTGTTGTGTAGAAGAGCAATATATACAAAACAAAATATATATTTATACATAGATACTCAACCAAACAAATATTTACTCGTCAGTTAGTGAATAGAAAATATGCACTACAAGATAAATGTTTATCTTAGTTGCCTCTTAGTTCATCTTTCATCTTATGTTGATATTGTATTTTATACTGTATGGAAATTGTCCTATTTTCTTCGTAATCAAACATAATAATAGATTTTTGAAATTGCAGAAGGAAGTAAACCCTGTAATTTATACTCTCCACGGTTATTAATAAAAGAAAGTTTGAGTTGTTCAATTTCATTAAAATTACATATAAAGATGTGGTCAAATTTATTTTATTTGCAAGATGGCACTAGGATATAATTTGTTTATTAAAATGTTTGAGCAAGTCCTTGTTTATCGGGATTTGGTCTTTTCATGTGAAAATTAATCACCTACACTTGAATTTCAGAGGTTGTTCTATCAGATTTAACAAAATCTGGCATAGTTCGTCTACTATTGATCACGCGGTCTGTCAACACTGAGGATGCGGGTTCGAATCTCACCGCGAGAAGTGTGCGCTCGACTCCAATCTCAATTGGCATATATTACCAGTTTCCTTACCAGGGGTTTTCTCCGGGTACTCTGGCTCATCCCCAATAAAAACTGAAACGCAATGATAAAGCTGAAAATTTGCTAAAAGTGTTAAAAACCATTAAAACAATTAATAAACAATCTATTACAGAATATAATACATGTATATATAATAATGTAATAATCTTTTGTTCTTCAACAATTTTCACGTTTATATAGCTAAACACTCAAGTTAAAGTGTTCAATCGGATTTAAATTCGGTGATTTGGCAGGACATTGAAGCAGATTAACGTTGTTCAGCTCAAGACAGTTATCTGTTTAAGTGCGCTGTGTGTCCTGCTGGAACAACTCCCTCTGACGGACAATATCACACATTAGGTGAGGTTGGAGAATTTCGCTCATCTCTGTACCTGGCGGGTTTTGAGCAGCTAAATTGCCTGCGACATATACCAGTTCTGTTTTACGGTCATTTGAGATTGCCCACATCATGACGTTACCTCCACCGCAGCTATGCACTTCTTGAACACATGATAAGAATAAACGTTCATTACTGCCCCGGTATACACGGGTTCTCCCATCACACTTATGTAGCAAAACGCGAACCAGATTCTATGTCAGTTGCGCAATGTCGAGCCCCTCAATTTGTTGCACCTTCGAACTCTTTCTCGTCGGTGTAATGGTATTAAAACTGCTCCAAAATACGGCCTTCTGTGTCAAATGCCGTTTTGCTTAAGTCGGTTGAGGACAGTTTGCGAGTTGATTCTTCTACATCCAAGTATTCCGACTGCAGCAGCTGTTCGGTTCCATAGATGAAAGACCCAGATTTAGCGATCTTACGCATGGTTCGTTTTGCGAGGTCGTCCACTTTTCGGGTGGTCATTGGTAGAGCCTGTCTGCTGGAATCGGTTTCACAGCCGAGAACTTGTAGTCTGGTTTACGCTTTCAGTTCGTTCAATCTCACTTTTGGATACTTCAACCTGACGATGGATGATGACGATATGTCGAGAAGTACGGTCCAACCTTGCCATTGCAGTATTTAAACGTTATATGATGAATTGAACTCTTTTTTTACACTTGAACGTAGCGGTTGAATTAACCACAAAGTTCACGTGAAAAACGTTAGACAACTTTCAAAGCGATAGAATTGATGTACACTCTGCTCATTTAGCAGAGATCCAAATCAAATGACCAGACTGTCATATGTAAAAATTAAAGATTATTTACCATTTTATTTGACATTGCATTTTGAAAAATTGAAAAGGACTATGCTTTCCTTTTTTAACTGTATATTAGGTCGAAGTTCTCGTGATTATGAAAACAGCAGTGATGGTGCATTTGTAATCAGTGAATTATCTGGTCAGCAATTCTGTGTGTGTCGATTGAGAAACACGTCTCGTTAGCACTGAATTTGTAATGTAAATAATGTGAGCTTCTTCTCCGGTATATTTCCAGAATTCCTCATATTTAGATTATTTTCTTATGCTTAATATAATAAACACGTGAAAGAAATTGAAGTCAATATTTCATATTTACTATTATTTGGGTTAAATTAGAGGTCATCCGAAACGCATGTTCATGATATTGTGGTCAATTACTAAAATTGCGCTGGAGATTTAGTAATTTAATTTAAAGAATCATTTATTAGTTAATTATACCGCCACAGTAGAATATCCTCTGAGGAACCCAACCTGTGATTTTGAAATGAGTTCAACGGGGCCACATGGGGGTTAAATATATCATCAGTGATTCTAATGATTAAATAAGTAATTGTAGCGATCATCATTAGAAATATACTGCACTGCATTCCTTTGTCATAGAATAAATCAATGTTCTTAAGTTATTACGGGGAATTGTTCGTAATTCCTGTTGCAACATTTGACGGGGTCTGAGGCGGAGGTTGATGCTAACGCACACGTTTATTCAGTTGGACCCACAAGTTGAAGTGTTCAATCGAATTCGAATCCGGTGATTTGGGAAGGCCACGTAAGCAGATGAATGTTATTCTGCTCTCAAGATAACCCCTGCTAAGCGCTCTGTGTAAGGCTCGTCATTGTCCTGTTGGAACAACTCCCTGTATGTCAATTACGCGCAGAAGGCGAGGTTGGATAATTTTGTCTTTGCACCTGGCGGGCTTTCAGCAACTAAATTGCCCGAGACATATACTAGATCTGCTGCCCACATCATGACGCTACCTCCACCGAGGCTATCCACTTCTTGGATGGACACAGGAGGAGGAGAAACGTTCAATATTGCGCCGGTATAAACTCGGGTTATCATATCACCAGATTCTACGCCAGTTGCGCAATGTCTATTTCCTCAATCTGTTGCACATTCGGACTCTTTCTCATCGGCGTAACGGTGTCAAAACTGCTCCAAAATACGTCCTTCTGGGCCTAATTTATGTCCTAATCGGTTGATTCTTCTCAATCAAAGTATTCCTACTGCAGTAGCTGTTGCGCCAACGGTTCGCTTCCGTAGATGAAAGACCCGGATTTAGCTATCTTAAGCAGGTGTCGTTTTGCCAGGTCGCCCACATTTAGGTGATTATTACCAGAACCCGTCTGCTGGAATCATTACCACAGCTCTGTTTTACGTTTTCATTTCGTGCAATCTCTCCTTGGAATACTTTGGCCTGGAAATAGATGACGATGATATGTCGAGTAGGATTGAATTGATGTGCACTGTGCTCATTTGGCAGAGATCTAACTCAAATGAACAGACCTGAATTAAATATTATTTACCATTTTACTACACTTTGGTATTATGAAAAATTCTAAAGGACTATGCGTTCCCTTTTTTTAAAATGTATATATCAGTTTCAAGTCTTTATGATTATAACTACAGCTGTAATGTTGCGCTTGTTATCTGTGAATTATCTGGTCAGCAATTCGTGCGAGTGTTGATTGAGAAACGCGCCCATTTAGCATTAAAACGTGTAAAGTAAATAATGTGAGCTTATTCTCCGATATAACTTTCGAGATTTCACAAATGTATTATTATACTTGTTTTCGTTTTTTCTTATGTTGTTTGTTTAAATGATGCTAAACGCCAATTGGAGACATTTTTGAGCTATATCATGGCGTCCAGTATTTATTTGGAGGCAGCAGGAGTACCCGGAGAAAACCCCGACCTTCGGCAGGAATTGCCGGGAATGCACTGTAGGCAAAGAATATAAAAACTTTCCGCAAAGAGTTGACTGCAGTACCATCGCCTGTACGTTTACGTTTAGGCCTAATTATTGGTATACATAAAGGAAGGCATCCGTGTTGGCACCGGGGGTTTGGAGAAAACCCGAGAGCGCTTATATATAGACTGCGTTTCAGATGTAAGTCATTTCTCCTTTGGGTGGTTTTATCGTAGCCTAGCAAGTCACAAGGTTGTTGTCTTACTCTTTATTTTATCTATATCTGAACGTAGTTGTAGATAGATATGTAGATATATATCAATTTTTGATGTTGTCTTTATTTTTGTGTATCTCAGTCAGACTATAAGTGAAAATATTATCTACGCATCAGTGTTTGATACAGATACTCAAAAATTAAAACGGAAATCACAAGAAATGTGTAAAAAATCAAGGTCCTTATACTTATCACGCAAAGTTAAGATAAATCACAAAACAGTATCGGATTGTTGTTCCATACTAGTATTGACTCAGTATTTGAAAAAAACCACATACATTAAAAACACTTCAATCGGATTCGGGCTCACTGGCCTCTGAGTTGAACACTTTTGATTTATTTCCCTCCTCAAGGTTTAAGATATTAGAAATGTCTTTAATCATCAAAGTCGACGGCCGTTTTTATATTTTTTACGCTCTAAACATATCTGTATCCCGTCCAGGACATTCTTCTGGCCTCTGGCTGCGTCCACCTCGTACCGGTCCAAAGCTTGGGATTGTGTAATGATTCAGATTCAATAGTTTATTTAAGTCTCACCACATACATTCATATAAAACATCAATACAATAAAAGATAAAACATACAAATTAAAATGCATGAGTCATTCTAAAAGGAATTATGAGAGACTATAATATATATAGTACAACATGTACATACATGACATATAAAATACATTTAAACAAAGGGTATAATTTGTAAAAGTATCATAGATTAATGATATAAAAAGCTATTTCTTCTTAGTAAAATACTATGGCAGGTTTTGGCAACTAAACTACATACATTTTCATTATTAAATAAAAATATAAATTTATCATCGTCAGACAATGACATAAAATTTTCATTATGACTAGTAATGTCTAAAAATAGTGACTGTCTTAAATCATCATATAATGGGCATGATAATAAAACATGTTTTTCGTCTTCTATATCATTACAACTAATACATATTCTTTCATTTAATGCTAACCTCTCATAACGACCAGTTTCAATCTTTAAGGGTGCTACCCCACATCTAAATTTTGCGAAAGCACTACGAAAACGTAAAGGTATATTTTGCAACAAATATTGTTCAGTAGAATATGAAAATTTAAATAATTTATATGTTCTTAATTTGTCACCTTGTCCATATTGGTTCATTCTATTACACCAGTCATTTTTATATTTATCGAACATTTTTTCTTCTAATTGACATATAGTATTTTTATCAAGTACATTTACTTCCATATTACAAAATTGTTCCATATTATAAAACTTTAACATTTCCATAACTTGGTAACTCCAATTTTTAATTCTATAACTGCCTTTTCTAATAGACCACTTAAAAACTTTATAATTAATTCTATCTACATCCATTTTACTACATCTAGACCAGTGTCTAAAAACGTTAACCCATTGTCGAACGTATGACGGTTTCCAGCCCATATCACCGGCTACTGCATCATTAGGGGTATACTTTCCAACCCCCATATAAAATCTCATGGCTCGGTTCTGAACTGCTGAGATACAGGAGAACTCCTTTGTGCCCCAAATTGCTGAGCCGTAATTGATTACTGACCAAACTAAAGTGTCAAATAATTTAGTGAATATATTGTGTTGGAAACCACCATAAGTTTTACATTTTACAATAAGTAACCCTAGAGCTCGACTGGCAGATTTAGCCACTGCTTTGGCCATTACATTATAATCTAAAAATTCATTTAAAACCAGTCCCAAATACTGATAACTTGATACATATTCTATATTTTCACCATTGATCTTGAAAATACAATCAGATCTTGATATTGATTCATTTCTAAAATGAATCATTTTAGATTTACCAAAATTTACATTCAAACAATTATTATTACACCATACACCTAAGACATCTAGTAGTCTTTGCATATCCTCTTTATTCTCTGACATTAAAATTAGGTCATCAGCATATAACAAAATAGCAACTTTTTGACCATCTATATCTATACCAATATCCAATTCTTTTACATCAGTAATTAAGTTATTAATAAAAATATTAAACATTACAGTTGACAAAACACAACCCTGTTTCAAACCAGTATTTACATTAAACCAATCAGTAGTATTTCCATTCAGGCGAACACAACACTCTACATTAGAATAAATGGCCTTCAAGGCAAACAAAAACTTCGTACTTAAACCCAAATCATTTAATTTATTAAACAATAATGATCTGTCTATAGAATCGTATGCCTTTTTAAAATCTATAAATGAAACAAAAGTTGACAATTTGCATTTCTTTCTTGTTTCAATAATTGATGTCAAAGTGGACACATGATCAATTGTACTCCTTCCTTTAATAAAACCATTTTGTTCATCATTGATTATCTCCCTTTCTTCTAACCATTTTACCAATCTATTATTCAAAACACTACAGTAAAGCTTATATGCACATGGTGTTAAAGTAATACCTCTATATGACAATGGATCTCTAGGATCTGAGCTAGAACATTTAGGAATAGGAGTGATAATACCTTTGTTCCATATTTTTGGAATTTTACCAGTTTTAAAACACAAATCAAACAATTTTGTTAAAATGTTAATAACTGTATAATTTTTACATAATTCAACTTGAATTAAATCTATACCAGCACATTTACCATTCTTGGCATTCATGACAACATTATAAACTTCTTCAAAAATAATTGTTTTGTCTAAAAAATCACATTCTATATTACTTTCAACATTCAAATTTACATTTGTATATAATTCATTGGTGGAATTTTGGTTAAGTAAATTACAAAAACTATTTTTCCATTTGTTGAGTACAGAGTCTATATTGTTCGTAATAGTACCATCTGGTAATGCAACTTCATTTGGAATGGAGGACTGTCTTTCATTACCAATACCAATATTCCCAATTTTTCGCCAAAATTGTTTTGAGTCTTTATTGTTCATTTGTAATAGCTCGTCTTGGCTTTGGCGCCAGTGCATACGTTTTCTCTGTTGTACAAGTTTATCAAAGTCCTTTCTTTTATTCAAATAAAGAGTACGTAAAACAGTTTTATTACCACTGACAGTACACTTCAAATACTGGCTTTCCGCAAGGCACGTCTCATTCCATTTCAAAGTTAGTTCATCTGACCACCACGGCTTCTTGAAACGTCGTCTTTTATTATTACAACCATCTAAAAGTTTTGTTTTTTGTTCTAGCTTATCGTTCATCTCAGTTTGCATGATATTTATAAATTCATTATAAACATTATCTATATCAATTTGATTATCATAACTATTTTCAATATTTATAATACATGAATTTATTTGACCAATCACATTTTCATCTTGTAACCAATTATTTGGTATATTTTTCACATTATAAATCACTCGCTTTTGGACATTTTTATTTTTATACACATTTTCTATATCATTTTTTTCACATAAAGCAATTTCCATTTCCCATTTTAACACAGAATGATCAGGTATAAATCTTGGCTCGATTGACCCCGCAATAATACTTTTGTTGGCCAATTCACTAGCTCTAATTACTTCAAAATTTTTATAAATATTTAAATTTTCATATGGTAGTACACAATAATCGACAACTGATAAACCACGAGTTGATACATATGTGAAATCATTTTCTAAACTATTTGTAAACTGTAATGTCATAATTCGTAAAAAAACTCGAAGATTAACTCGGATTATCAACCCGAAGTGTTGCTCGAATTCCAAATTTAACACGAAATCCAACTCAAGTTCAACTCGAACTTAAACTTGATGATCCACTATACACCCTTCTTTAAGACATTTCATTCTCGTTTTGGATGTCCGTGCACATTTGTGATAAAGTTACATCGTTTATAGAATTATCTCAATATCAAAATTTAAAAAAAAAACTGGAGAAATGTTTGGCGCTATTTAAATGATTGTTTATGTGTAGATGTAAATACATGATTTTTTTTAATGTGGCAACTAAAACATTTGTCCGAGTTTTCATGTGGTCAATCGGATGAATTTTCTTTTTATCATAAGCATGCGGCTAGTTAGATAAGTTAAGAGTGTTGAGTCAACGTTTAGATGGCAATACACAAACTTGGACTTTATCATTATTTAATCATTATAATTACATTAATTCCAAAAGTTCGCGAGTATGATTTGTTACAGTAGTTGAATTGTGTTTTGTAGTAACTGGCGGCTTGATAAAAGACAAATACAACGTCCTTGGTAAAATAATATTAATCATGTAAGCTGCAGTTCACACATTATTTCCCTAATAATTGATAATTAAAGATAATAACTCATCATTATGTGATAATTATCTTATAATTATAAAATACTATCCTATAATAATTATATAAAATTGTGCAATAGTGTCGTATAATTAGCAACTTTCTTATAATTATTAAACATTTGATATGTATCGCACAATTTGGGAATGAGAGGTTTCTGATGTTGCGGATTCGAGGCTCTACTCCAATCTTAATTGAAAAGAATTGTCAGTTTTCCTACCGAATGTCGCAGGTTTTTTCCTCTCAAATATAAACTGGACACCACGATATATAGCTGAAAAGTTGCTGAAAGTGCCGTTGAAACACTTCAAACAAACAAATATTGCTGATGAAGCGTGACTAAACAACAGATCAACAACTTTCAATAATTATTTTGGGATTTTTCATCGCAATACTACTATAACCTGTAATTAAGTCATTATTCTCTTTGTGTTTTAGGCAATATCCAGTGGCAGGGTTCACCCCCTTACAAAGCAGCATACATGTCCCCATCATCCCAAGTCAGGGATTCCGATTCGATGTTCGCTCCTTCATTATAATGAAGCCAACGTAGAATTAGAACCCTTGACTTGGAAGGATATGTCCTTGCGAAACAAAACAAAATGTATTCAGCTTATGGGAGGCTCCGCCCCCAAAACCCGGTCCCTTACGAGAATTCCTGGATCCGCTACTGCTATCACGTGGCTTTATCTTAACGTCAAGCAACGTAGATAGTATAGGTTGGAAAAATTAAAGGAAGTGAGGCCAGAAAATTTAAGTGAACAATGAACGAATGTTTTATACTACGCGTGTTTTTCGAGAAGAACGCATGCTAGTTGCCAGGCAGGCAGAAAAGTAGTTAAAAGTAAATGTATCGTACATATGACAGAACAATTGAAAAATATCGCGAATGTCTCTAGCCACAATAATGTAGCTAGAATGTGTCATAACAGCATATGCTTTGTATATTACTAGAAAAACTTTCTGTATTTCGCATTATAGATCCGATTAATCGCACTTTTCAATGGCTGATCTAAAACGGCGGTCCGCTTTCCCATACAGGACACTTGTTAATCGTATGTTTATAGACGCATTTTATTGATACTGTGTCGTGTAAGTTCATCCCCCACCCCCGGACCCGCAACTGCTTTTCCCACGTGTTTTACTCGTTTATTTTTTTAAACATTTCGTCACGTAATCCGGCTTAGAGTTATATTGGAAATTGTGCCGATTCTTGCAAATACTTATAATGTATATTGATAGATTGCAGTTCGAGTCGAGTCGCTCCCTTTGAGACCTGATAAACAGTTTTTAGCGCGCGTGGAAGATGTTAACTTTCATTGTACATATGCAATCGATAATAGGATGATAAACGACATCTTGTAACTGTGCAGTTGAATGGAAGAGTTCAAGGTAATTCCTATGCGCGTTATTTGTACATATACGAGGCCCACCATATATGAAATCGATAATAGGATGATAAACGACATCATACAATTGCAGTTGAATGGAAGAATTCACGGCAATTCCTACGCGTATGAACATGATGTAATGAAGTATTGGAATAATCCGAATAGATTATTGATTGGTTACACAGACAAAATAAGTGCTGAAAACACAATGAGGATCCATATCACTACTATTTTTCACAAGTGGAGCCCCCCCCCCCCCCCCCACACACACACACAAGCAGCTTTCGTCGGTTTACACTCGCATAGGGAAAGGTTGCTATTACAGACTAGACAGATTCTTAAGAAGACATAGATGATTTGTATATTTTTATTGCTTACAATTCTGAATAACAAGTTATGAAAAAATTGTGCTGAGCTTCAAGGGACCCTCAATAATTGGTTACAATCCTGAGGTATAACAGTGTACAATGAGACATACAATTTTTTATTTTTTGGTATTTGTCTTTATTACCGGCGATTTTCCTTTTTTGTTGTTGACTTAAGTAATACATATATATATATAAATGGCTTTAAATTTTGTTCAAGTGTAATATTTAAACAAAGATTACAAGCAATTACATGTATTGAGTTTATAATTTAGATGCAAAATGTGTAAACAAAATAATAATTGTATAAATTGTCAATTTTAAAGTGCTCCCACTTAACCAAGTTTAAACAACCTCCAAAAAACAAAATTAAAACTTTCACAATGTTCTAATCTTTCTGTATATAGGACCATTACAAACTTACACAATTCATGTGAAAAAGACTACACACTATTCATAAACGTTTTACTTGATATTTTTTCCAGTTCATTATATTGACCAACATCAAGATTGAAAGAAAATATTTTAAACCATTAATAACTTTAATGGTGATGGTCATGTTTTTGGTCTACATGACGAACGACTAGTACTGGGATATGGGCGTGGTGAATGATGTAATCGCTGACACTACCCAGGAATGTTCTCCTGATAGTACCCATACCCCGGGTACCAGTAACAATTATGGCTGCCGATTCCTCTTTAGCTACCTTAACAATAACCTCTCCGGGACTTCCGCTGACACTCTTTACTTTACCACCAATCTGCAAAAAGAGCCCAGAAATAACCAAAACAAATATAAGTATCAATGATGAAGTATTTATCCTAAAAAATTGAATATTCTACCAGTTTTCCATCCTCACAAGTCAGGGTTTCTGTGTCCACATGTGTCCACGAATGTGGACACAGAAGCCCTGACTTGTCAGGATACCAGTTTTCATGTGTGGGTATTGATGTAGACATCAATACCTTTTATTACTGAAGAGAACTTTTACTTTATATTTATAAGTGTCAGGACGTAAAAATAGACTATTGGTACCCGTTAGACATGGAATTTATAAACATGCATGTAGCAAATTTAATTACTAAAACGTCAGATAGTATGGATACTAACACCATGATCCTTCATTTTCTGTCCTAGAGTTTCTAACAATTTTTTTATTCTTTTCTCCTCTTCTTGCCATAAATCTGTCAGAACGGTCACGTCAGCCATGACCATAGCTACATAATAGAACAAAACAAGTTGCATTTAAAACAAAATCAAAATTATTCATTAACTTAATACACAAGCCTCAACTTTATATGTTATCATTGATCTGTAATTAAAAATCGAATATATTTGCCATTAAAATATGAGATTGAAATAAATGTCACCACAATTTAAAATAAAGGCAGTTGACATTACATACTATTATACAGTCTATAATTTCCCTGATACAGGCTTTTACAGACCCCCTACCATTTTGTCCCAATCAAATGTAAACAAGTAAGAATGTTGTCAATGAATTAAATGATCAAATAACCATTTATACATGCATATTCAATGGCATTCTGTGTAATAACGTTTAAGTGGTTTGAAAAAATATTTTTGTATTAAATTTCACACTAAAATCAAACGAAAAGCTAGTCGGAGAAAGCTTTGAGTCTACACCTTCAGATTTTAATGGGATCGTGGGTCCATAGGCAAAACAGCGGATTTTTCAACACGGGTCCGAGTCGGCACACTTAACCGACCATCAATATTATAAA
Source organism: Limnoperna fortunei (assembly GCA_944474755.1). Taxonomy (NCBI): domain Eukaryota; kingdom Metazoa; phylum Mollusca; class Bivalvia; order Mytilida; family Modiolidae; genus Limnoperna; species Limnoperna fortunei. Next base: position 54,586,421 of record OX104111.1, on the reverse strand, counting down.
AATTTTCCGGAGTTTAAGCTATAAATAAATCGATTTCTTGGATATTTGACTCTATAAACTATTCTTTTACCTTCGCTCGAGCTAATTTAAAACCATTTCTAGGACCCTTTCAATCACATCCCTTACGTTCGGACGTTTTACTTGCACTTTTGTTATTTTGTTGAAAACCTTGCATCATACCGTATAGTTAAGTGCTCCCATAACAGGAGTTTGCTGGGTTACAGAAGATACCAAACTGATGAGAAAACTCGTTTAACAGGCAGTATTTTGTGTAACGTGATTCATTATGTTCAAATAATTTGCCAATGGTTAGCAAATGCATTTTTTATATTAAAAACTATATTTTAACAAATGCAACCATTTTTAAGAACAAGACATTCAAGTATATAAGTGATTTTGAGTATTTACAATTCGTGTGATAGGAAAGAATTAATATTCTAACCTCATATCATACTCGGGTAGAAAACCCTCATTGAATTTACCAAAAACGAAATGGAAATTATGTATCATCTGCATTACTTCTATATTATTATATCCCACATTAGACGACAGTCCAGAATATATTTATAGTAATGAAAACCGTTGGTTAACCAGACATAAATGTAGTGTGTGACCCTTTTAAAAGACCAATCAACACTTGAATTTAACCTCTATAAATAAGAAGTAGATAACTTGTTCTATGTATTGTCTTACATAAATGTCGAAAAGACACAGTTAGTAGATTGTGCTTCAGTGAAAACGAAAACTGCTTTGACCGACACCTATTTTCTCTTTATAAGTCTTCTTTTTTTCGTTTTTTGATAGATTGATTGAAAGAAGATAAAATTAACTGCAGAAACATTGACACACTTATTCCTAAAAAGAAACTAAATATCTGTAACAATATGGATTGAGTTTGTTATGATCTTTTTACTTCCTCCATAAAACTGTTTTCAAGGCCTTTAAAGGTATACATTTATTCAACCATTTTACTGACAATAAACATGTTTACATGTATCCTTTATTACACAGACGTCTGTATGTGTTTTGTACACTTTGACATTGTTCCAGTAAACATCAAACATTTACAGAAATCAGAAGTTCAGGCTTACAATAAAACACATTTAAATAGTGATATGAACATGTCATTGCCAGGACTACTGACATTGATGACTTTCAATAGCCCTAAATCGGAAGTGTTTGCTAAAAAAAACCATATGTCGCCCTATTCTGAATTTGAAAAATGTATGATGGCTCCTATTCTAAAATCTAAAGAAATGCTACCAATCTTCACATATTTCAGATACAGGTTTATTTCATATTCCATTATGATAAAATTGATCACATGACTGTTCAAAGTGTAAAACACAGCTATCACATGGCGGATGATTAACGACTTTACGGTCATCAACTTACGTGACTGTACAACTGTGTGATATTCAGGAACATGTACAAATATAACTTTGTCCGTTGGTTTATGTACATTCTTCATAAACCCTAAAAAAGATATAGATTTTATTTGTAAATTGATATTAATAGTAACATATTTCCATGTGCAATTCTTGAATAAAATCGATAAGATTAAGTAACACGTATGATAACATGCACAGTAGGATCAATGATGTATACCAAGTGGCTTACAAACCGAATATTTCTTCTTTTTACCAAACATAGATCATAATAGCATAGATTTTAATCAAATAAACTGTCAACGGCGCCTCAGTGCAATAATGGTTTATATAGTTTGTCTTTATCCGTCAACGCCGAGGTTTCGGGTAAGAGTCGTGCTTCGGGTAGGGTGTGCTCGACCCAAACTCAATTGACAAGAATTATTTTCCAGTCGAAGGTCGGGAGTTTTCATAAGGTACTCCGGTTTCCATTCCACACAAAGAATTGACTCTATGATATAGCTGTTGCTTTTTCGTCAAACGCCGTTCGCACAAACGAACAAACTCTAAGCAGTATTTTCCTTATTCAACTCGGGAATACATTCAAACCTATACGATGCTGCTGGATATAGTCATCATTTAGCAGTCATTTTCGATAGCCATTCTACCATCACTGATCTCCGCAGATTATCGTTTAAGAACGTTAGCTCCCTTTTTAGTTATATATATACAGAACCAAGTGAAAACTTATAGTCGATTTTAAATTATGCATGTTATTATGCAAGACAATCAAACTAGCAATTGCATAAAATTCTAAATTGACTGTTTGGTATTGAAGTTCTACAATCAAGGGAACAGGTAACAGACAGTGCCCCCATTGATTTGAATATATAATGTTGTAGGCATAGTAGCTTATAAATATACAACTGGTGGGGCACTGCATGGAGCATGATAACAATATATTGATTTAGGGTATTCAGTTATTGGTTACCACGGCAAGAGCCAGTTACCAAAACGACAAATCAACTGGCATGACTGGTGGAATGGGATAATTAATGTCTGAACATTTTTAGATGGTCATTGATAATGAGTGTAAAATTGATAGGGTCAGAACATTTAATAATTGTCATTGATGTCAGTGTAAATTTGAAAGGTTCAGAACATTTAATGTTTCAGTTAACCACTGTTATTAAAATTGCTTTAGGGAAGTTTTAACACATATGATTATTTAAGATTTCATAATCACCTTTACCATCCACATTCGATTGAAAGTGTCTGGGACCATACTGGGACGGTTCCCAGTGCTCGACCCTCAGAGCAGATCAGCGCGTCCCCGGGTGGCGGATTGGGGAGACCCTCTCGTTGGGGGTTGTCAGGTCACAATACGGAAAGCCTGACAGCGGGCCATAGTGGGTAACGTGTTTGGAGAATGCCACGCTTCTTGCACGATAAAGATCCCATTTGTGGATTTCGAAAAAGAGTAAGCTCATTGTAGCCGCTACAAAAGGCTAAATTTTCCGACCCTACCCAATACTCCGTACTTTTTCAGTGGCAGTCAAAATTTTATTCCCCGTGTTCCATCCCACCCCTTTTTGAAGTTTTGTTTGTTAACTTGTTCCCGTCCTGAATATAACTGAAATACTGCTCACTGGACGTTAAGCAAACATCCAATCAAATCCAATCAATCAATCAATCAATCGATTGAAAGAGTTTTTAGGCTTTCATCACAAGCACGGGCGTCACCTCCTACGCGAATTATGAAATTGGGCCTATTTCTATAGCCTTTTATTCTCTCGATACGAAGTTTTAAGTGGTCAAGAATAATTCCTCGGCCCAATGTGCATATAGATTTAATAGAGATAATAACGTATGGACCGCATACAAAGGATTACGTTGCTACTGTGGTTTTAAGCCACTTGAAACAATTTTTCACCCAAACCACGACGTCGGGTTTTTTAGACTTTCGACAGAACTACAGATATCCTTAATCGAGCACACCTCGTCCGAAGTCAGACTAGAACGACCTCAGTGTTGACACACGCGTGATCATTAGTAGATGACTAACTACACAGACCACTGCCAAAAAAGCCCTATAACCACAAACTTTCTTGTTCACGAAAATTATTAACTTCCACACAACAGCTCTTTTAAAAGTATGGCACTACAGGTAATATAGTTTTATGTACACATATCTGCAGAATATAGAGTAAACAAAACAATGATCATAGTACACAGTACTGACAGCTTGTACGGTAGCTCACACAGTCCTACTGTCATATAAGTATTGTTGTAAAAGGTATCAGTAAATATACGTGTATATGGTACTTGGCGTATTTATTTAGTGATAAAAGAATAACAATAAATAATTCTGTCCTCTTTCCTATCTGATATACTGTCCTACTTTAAATATTAAACCCATCATACATTTTGTCTGTCTGACATTTGCCCTTTTCTCGAAATAATCTAATTGGGTAAAAATTGCATGGAATTACCCCCCCCCCCCTAGTTCTATAACATAAAACGTCACATTCCACGTTTATATTTATCATTTTCATCTGTCTTTTAAATTTTTTATTATTATTTGGAATTTCACTAAAAACATAAACAAATGTTGAAAATAAAGATGAAATGAGAGGTTTCATTAATGGAACTAACCCCCCCCTTTTTTTCAAAAAAAAAAAACACAACACAACCCCTCGGAATTTTCCATTACATCGGTCGTTGATCAATAAACGTTCCACATCATTTTTTGACAAGAAGAAAGGTTCAGAAACATCAAAAAAGATCATTTATGTAAATTGTGATATTACTGTTTGTAAAGAAACAAAATTCACCCTCCCGCTACAGAATGTAATATAATGTATATGTTCTATATATTTATTCGGGCACATTTATATTAATTTGATAATGTCATAGCATACAGACATTTATTAATAATTTATCACAGTAAAAATTTATCAAACTATCAGCTGCACAAATTATCGATACGTAAATCCGCGTCTCATTTTTAACATTAAATTATCTATAATTACTTACAATCAAATGCATAATCTGAAAAATCACTTCCATCCATAGCAACAACTACAGTTCTTGCGTCTGCCATTGTTCTTGATAATTTGCTGTCAATCGAAAATCAACCTGAAAGTAACCTTAAATCTGAGGAACAACTGCGTCACACCCCACGTTTACACTTGCCCGAGGTCAAGGTAAATACACTTGACAAGAAGGGGAGATAAACGTAAGTGTGTTACTACTATCAATAAAAAATCCACAGGATTGGAAACTAAATTTTTCTTCTGTGTGATCTTGTATAATGTCCCTATTCAGATGATATTTTATATTTATGGGTACAGTGTATATAATTTATTCTCTTTTCTAGTGATTAAGTCTAATTAAAATTAGCCTATTTACACATCGTAAATAGTAAGTACACGCATGGGTTAATTAGACTGCTTGTGATTTTCCCCAATCACGTACTGAAATGCGTATTTAAAATAGTGTGCAAGCTTTAAGGAGTAAGTCACAAAGTAGCAAAGGTCGGAAAAGTTGACATTGCTTCTTTCATGTAATTTTCTAAAAGAATGGTAAGGCGGGGAGGGGTTTAAACACTTTATATACATATTATATTTTAAGTTCTCTGTATGAGAAAAAAAATGAACCACGCACGATACGCTAATTCTAAGTATAAAAATGCATTGCACTTGCGACTTTATTATAACACATAACAAACTTCAATTGCAATCGGAGTTTTGAAGTACAATTCGTCAATATTTTGAACCCATACATTAAAGTAGCATATATATTGAACATATTGTTGTTTGATTTAAGTCCACATAGAGACTGGAATCTCGATGAGATATCAAAATGGGATTGTTCAAGCAACAGTAGTGTGTATACGTTATATTTATTTATTTAATTTTTTGCTTAACGTTTAGCGATGAGTATTTTAGCTGTACCCAGGACGAGAACAAGTTAACAAACAGTACGGAATGTTGGTAGGAGTGAAAATTTAGCCTTCTGTAGCGGCTTAAGTGAGGCTACTTTATTCGAAATCAACAAATAGGTATTTATCGTGAAAGGAGCGTGACATTTTCCAAACACGTTTTACTCACTACAGTACACTGTCAGAGTATCCCATCCCCTTACCAGAAACATCCTCCCCTATCCGCCACTTCATATGCATATATCAAAGATCACTAATATTGTATGTATATATCAAATACTGTTCAGTCAGCTGTCTATACATTTATTATAAATCACTGTATCTAATTCTGTATTATGAACGGAAAGACAAATAGAATTAATTAATACAAATTCTTATACACGACACATTGTACAAAATCCTACTAATGTATTCTTGTCATGTACATGTAGCTAGCATGCATGTACATGTATCATTGGGTGTCATTTATTATTAACAAGAAACCCCTCAATATTAAATAATCGTTTAATATTACATTATTTCATACATTCTTAAAATTGCTTTTCTAATTAATTATTTGCATTTTAATATTGTACCAATGTATTTGTTATCTCGATCAGTGTATTTGTGTTACAAGTATCATTTTGTAAATGGACAATATGGTTGGCAGCTGGCATCATTCGAATTCAACATCGTCTGTCGACTTGACAAGAAAGGGCCGGTGCTGAAGGAGTGTCACAATTACCTGGCATTAAGACCCATCGAGAAAACATCACAGGGGAATCAGTGAAAGCCATGCATTTGCAATTCTTCTAAGGCTATCCATATATTGCGTCCATCAGTTAGTAGTTAGTAATATCAGACATATTCCATGTCCCAAGAACACCAAATAGATGTAAAAAGAAACAACTCGACGAACCTACCGTCAGGAATTGACCGAAGAGTCTCAGATCCCGTTTTGTATGCTCTTCATAACAGCATATACCGGTACCACAAGGGAAGAGACAGATCACCTCGTTGAAAAGACCTTTTCTTGTGGATCGGAATGACACGTGGCATTGAATATTGTATTCAGAAATGCCTTGTTTTTTTGGCGGAAAAATCCCCCAGTGACAGATCTCCAACGCACAGCATTGTTTCCGAGGTGATATCAGCACGTATTAGTGATCACCGATCATTGTACACGTTACGCTCAAGCCTTCCCTACAAGTAATGAGACTTCCAGAACAATGATTGAAGCATTCTTCCCGAATTTCGTGGTGCACTCACAAAAAATTTGTGAAGTCTACATTGCGTGTAAGATCTAGCAGGACTAATTTTATGATTTAAGGAGAGAAGATACCCATTTAGAGAAAAATGCTAAAACTCGCGTCTCGAACCTTTGGTCAAGATTAGTTATAAGTGCCCCGTCACTTTGTGGCGAACGCCCTATAGTAATCAGCCTATCCGTCCGTGCGTCCATCTGAAGAAAACCGCGTCTTTTGATATTTTAAATGTTGGTAGATAATATCAAGGCGACGTGTCGCATACCATGGTTGGTCACCTTTGACCTTAAACTTTGACCTTAAGGTCACATTATTGTTTTCTGATTGTAGTGAATCCATATCAGTTTGAAAAATCTGATGACAATGTCCATGAAGATGTTGATGAGGAATTGGTTATGAAGGAGGCTGCCGTTACTGGTAACGCCGATGACGATTGACGATTGATCTTTATGTGCATTAGAAGGTGAATGAAATGCACGAACAGGAATTGTCTAATAATGTTGTACCAGATGATGATCTACATGTACTAGAGATTTTGCAAATTGATGATATTTATGAGTTTAGCTAGAGTTTATATTAATACGAAAATAGTCTTAATTTAATATCTTACTTAAAAGATCTATTCGAGATACATAAATGTTCTCTAGATTATCTTTACTTCATTCCCGTCTCGCATGCGAGACGGGATAAATAATCAAAAGCTAAACAGCGGAAACCAGTCGTATCTCAAGGATAACAGATAAACAATGCTGTGTCTTGATTGGCTGCTAAATCGGGAGATAGTTGCCGATTGGAAAACAAATAAGCAGAGCTAAGTTAGGGATTAAATCCCGGCATAATTACGGGGCGGTATCAATCATAATAGGCTAAATCGGGAGGCAGCTGCCGATTGGCCAACTGTCTTGTCTTGTTCAGGTAACTACCGCCGTTAGTCGGCGCACAGTATCCTCTGGATAGATATATGTGGTGCACATCATTGCATGTGTATGGTGCATATAGTCACAGTGAGAATACGAATAGTTGACGGAGTCAGGTGAACATTTATGTACAGTGTATATTTGGGTTATAATACAGTTAGGCATCCACATATAAGTTATTTAAATGCAGAGTTATTAAACTCAGTCTACAATTACTACTTTATCGTAAAAGCACTGAAAAGCACTAAAAGGCAAGAAGCAGCATTATACGTAAAATATCGGGCACTAGTCATAAATGCAGTGAAATGTTCAAATATTGTTAATCTAAAATTTTACTTTCTGATATCAAAAAGGGCATGTATAGCGGTTTCTAAAATTATAAAAGCTGCTAAAACACGATGCTTGAGTTAAAACGATAAGATGCACTTGGTCAAGTGTGGAGTCAAAATAAAATTCATAGATATATATACAAGAAGGGTATTATCACTATTGCATTTTTTTCTTTTAAAAACACTAAAAGCATCGGATTATACATAGTTTACATATTTATAGAATCCTGCCCCCCCCCCCTCCTTTAACTGTCCTTTCCATATGTAGGTTATAGCACATGTTCCTTGTTAGTTCCTCCAACTCTATATAACCTTGTTTTTTCAGCTTACTGATATACGGCATCTGTTGGTTTGTACAGTCCAGTATGAGTTGAAGTAGGTTGTTTTGAGTGACAAACTCTTGGTAAATATCGTTTCTGATTTTATCTAGGTAGCTTTTGATATTTCGGAGATGTCTTATCCGAACGTTTTCCAGCTTTGGACACTTGAGAATAAAATGTTGTAGATCATCTAGCTGGCTCAGCTCCGCATAGGCAGCATATAGTTTTGATATAACTATCTCCATACTTTTTTCTTGCTGTATTAAACAGGTATGTTTGAGTTACAAGCTGATCATGTGGCGAAATCCAAACTAACACGGAATCAGGTTTCTAACTTTTATTAACTGCAAACTTCTGTATGGTGCATATAGTCACAGTGAGAATAAGAATAGTTGATACTATTTTATAAAGAATATTGTAGAAAGTTCGTTTTCAAGTACTTTCTATAATTATCTAAATCTTTCTTATCTAATAATAGAAACATGTAAATTCCAGAAGCTTCCAGATAAACAATAGTACAATCAACTAATTTCTAGAATAAACCATAACATTCTTGTTCTAAACAAATTATATAACAATAATAATATGGCATAATTAAAAAATAATCACAAGTAAAAATAATTACAATTGTTCATGTAATATCGTGAATACAGTTCGCGACAGATCTTGACTTCTGCCGCTCATATTTTTCTATGTACATTTTCTGCGCCTTCCCAAATATTATGTGGTTGTGACATCGGGTTTTTCTGTAATTGGAGGTATTAAAGGGTTGACTTCTTAGCTATATCTTCCTAACATTGTTGAGACCGGTATAATTTTTGTGCCTTCCTTACTTCTTTTTTCCACGCCTTTTTTGATCTAGGGTTTTTCATTAGTTCATGCAGGGACAGTCTATACTAACTATAGTTAGTATAGACTGTCCCTGGTTCATGTATTGTCTCCATTCCATATTTCTCTAAAACTATAGTTCAGCCCTTTCTGTAAAAAGTTCGTTGCTATTTCTGTTGAAGCAATGTTGTCTAATTAAGATATTATCATCTCTGCTGATGATGGGCATCTGATTATATTCTTAAGGAGTGACAGTATATTATTAAGATCTATATACATCTGTATTGGAATTGCACCAACGAATAGGTAAACTGCAGTATTTCAGGTTTTGTTTGGAAGGCCTCGAGAGTTTCCTCTGCATCTTTTCTAGTTGTTCTATTTCATATTGCCTACATTTCATTATCTCAAGCCCATATATCATTAGTGGTAGTCCAAAGCAAACTTGAAATACCCAACAAATACTAGTAAGCAGAGCTAAGTTAGGGATGAAAACCCCGCATAACATTGAGGTAGCAATAATAATAGGTCGACCGCCGTTCGTTGCCACTCGAGAAAAGCCGAGCGATCACGAATCGGTTACGATAAAAAAAAAGACAAAAATATGCAAGATAATGGGAATTAACTGTTTTAAAGGAAAGTCGCATTGATTTGTGTATGTTTATCATAAAATGTGTATCATAAAACTTACACGGAGAAACACGGAAAAACAAGTGGGAAAAGGAGAACAATTTTAATCTTTTCCTGCTTACTGACAAGGTTCACATCAACTATCTTACCGCGTAGAATGATGCATCTAGAGATGCTTAGCATAGTGCATGCTTCATATGCTGACTCTGACCTATATTTTGCGGTTGCCTGATTTGGCTATCTAAACATTGTGTACTTATAATGAAGTGATGTTAATAATAACAATACATAATAACATTAAAAACAGTACGTGTTTTTGTCCACGAAAAATAAAGCTTAGAGACGGCTAGCTTTGTAGGAAAGCTAATACTTGTCGTTATTAACCTTCACACTAGATTTTAATGACGGTCACATTGGTTCAATACTTCATGTGATATTTTTCCTGGAGGCGATGAATGACAAGGCTTCTAACAAGGAAAGTAAACTGGTTCGATGGGTAAATGAAAAGACAATCCAGTTTACTAATTACATTGAGACATTGTAAAATAAAGTTTTAAATGATCTGTTTGAATTGTTCAACGTGAATATTAACTCATTTCAAACGTATCTAGATAATTTTCTCAATTTTACTTTGTAATTTATTTAGTAAATCAGCTCTATCGGCATTTGGTAATAAAACTAAACATACATGTAATAAAAAAAATAAAACAAATAGGTTAACCATGGTTTATCAACTCGTGTTATACAGAGCGAGTCGAGTTTCATAACGCAAAAAGAATAGTTACAGTAACCATAAATTAGATGATAGAAACTCTTTAATTGTCGAGTAATACGTAGAAGACGGAGATGAACAAATCTTACCAATTAAGAATATTAATTTAAAACTGAAAATGAGCTGCAATCCACGTCTAGTCCGAGAATACTCTGCCGTGCAACGCTTTTTAAAAAACTTTGATCCTCTGCTGTCAACGCTCTTTTAGACTTGGATGGAAGCGTGGAACGTTCCATCAAAGTCTAAAATATCGTCTCGGACTAATCCGCGTCCTTCTCAGAACCAAAAGAACCATGGAAGGTCTTAAACAAGTTAAATTTTAACACTAAAAATAGATCATAATATTCCATTAAACGAAGTGTATGAATATTTAAAGAATCTGAATGAGTCTGATATTCATGATATAGAAGATTTTTATGTCCCAAATACTGATGATGCGTTTATAAATGAGTTGTTGAAGGGTGCCATTATCGATGACAAAATTTTAAATGGTGTGAAACAAATGAAAAATTGTAAAGAACCAGGTTTTAATAATATTTGAAATGAGCAAAAGTCTACTATTAACTTTTTCTTGCCACTATATGTAAAAATATTTAACTTAATTCTTGGTACTGGTCGCATCCCCGAACTTGTAACATTGACATTACCCATTTATAAAAATAAGGGGGCCAGCTTTATCCTGATTCTTTCCTAGGAATCAACTTGTTTCTACTTGGAGAAATTGTTTACTACCAATCAGAATATTGGACTTTTAAGATATGCTGATACACGATTCACAGGTAAGTTTTAGAAAAAAAGTTTTCCACATTAGATTATATTTTCTGTTTACATATACTTGTTTTGAAAATATAAATACAGTGGAACTTCGATGGCTCGAACTCGAAGGGTCCGACAAAAATAGTTCGAGAAATCGGGAGTTCGAGAAACCGGGGCTTGTGATGTCCGGAAATAATTCATGTGCGAACCGGAATCGATATCGGTTTATATATTTCTGTTAATTTCCTGAATAACATTTGATTAAAAAAATTGTGTTTCTTCATTGCATTTCATATATAAATCTTATTTTTAAGTACGATTTTTTGTTATTATTAAAATAAAAATGTTTCCTGTTATATTTCTTGCTTAATTTTGTGCACGAGGATTGATAAGTATTATTGCATTACGTAATTATGTAAATGACCTCGATTCGGATTTGATAGCAATTTATTGGCGCACATTTTAATTAATTAAAAACTACTTCAACAAATTTGCCTACAAAGGAGTACATGAATACAAATTGCTGACATTAGGTTAATAATTACGGATTATATCATTAAAGATCAAGCTTGGCATTTTACAGGTATGGCTTCGATCTTTACACCTTTTACAACCAATTAGTCATGCAAGCTGTCAATAATTTTAGTTCGAGTTATTCATGGTTTTTTCAATTGATTTTTAGTATTGGGACTGCTGATTTAGTTCGAGTTTTCGAGAAATCGGTGTTCGAGAAATCGAAGTAATTTTAACATTGATTATATAGGGGGAAAGTTCCGTACTTTGATAGGTGTTCGAGAAATCCCGGGTGTTCGAGCCATCCGAGTTCGAGCTACTGAAGTTCGACTGTATATTCTTATTTATTCTGTTGTATGCCGATGACACCTTATTATTGGCCGAACCCTCCAAAGAATTACAGAAAACTTTAACAGTATTTGAAGAGTATATTAATAATTGGAAATTAAATGTTAATACGAACAAAAACAAGTGGTAGTATTTTCAAAGAGAAAATGTAAACAAACTGCTACCTTTAAATTGTATGAAGCAAATCTTGAAGTTTTGGACTTCTATTCATACTACAATAGTACATCAAGCTCAGATTGGATTGCAGTTTTTGCATTAAATATGAAACTCCTAGTTATTTCCATACTAGTGGATTTACAGTTCAAGATGTTTTATGCTTTTTTTGATTGATTGATTGATTGATTAATGGTGTTAAACGCCCGAGCAGCAATATTTCAGCTATATTCAGGCGATGAACATGAAATGGATGATAAAATGAACATGAAATGATGATGAATGAAAATGGGATGGGACACAAGGAAAAATAGAGGTAACGGATTTTAGATTGCCACTGGCAAATGGGAGGATGGATAGGGTCGGGCAAGCCTCCTGTAGCGGGATTGAAATCCTTACTCATAGCGAATACTACAGAAGCGTTCTTTAACGTGCGACGAACGTGGCATTTTCCCAACACGGTGCACTAATATGGTTTGCGGTCAGGTTTTCCGTATTATGGCCTGACAACCCCAGCTTGCCAGGGGTACCACATTCAACAACCTGGGGCACACATCCCAGTCGGTCTTTAGGCAAACCGACCTGACACGCCGGTCAGGGTACTGGGCGCTATTTAGTCGCCTTTTACGACAAGCTAGCGCGACTGCGGTCTATTCTTTTAGCCACCCGGATCCCGCACGGGGCTATGCTCTTTTACCCCTATACTTTTATATGCTTGTGAGATAAGGGGTTTTGTGAATTTTGATGATTGAACAAGTTAAAAAAAACTTTAAAGTCTACATTGGAAGTAAGGTCTAGCACGACATGTCAAACTAATCGATAGTTGGTCCTCTATTATTTTCAATTTCAAATTCAAAATTTATATCTTTATCTTGACACGACTCATGTATTTTCGAAATTACTTCATATTGATATAGTCTAGAGAAAATATGTTTTGGTAGTCTTACGAAACTTTCCACAGTTCTTGTGGATTTCTTTCAGATAAGATCTATGATCATAGATTATTTATAAGTTTTTGTTGGTATTCTTGATTCTTTGTGTTTGCTTATTTCTTGAAAAATCTGTACAAGTAAAATTATTTTGTGATTAATTTTAGTGTTCAATTATTGTAATTTTAAATGTGTATAAACATTATTAACATTTATGTTTAATAGTATCTTTTTACAATTTTTTGTCCCTTTGTGTTTTTATAATTCTTGACCCTTTCAATCATTTTACATGACTTAAAAATGGAATCTGTTGATATAGAAGTGACCTCTGAACATGCCTCCATTATACCACTTGACTATTCGTAAAAGGTTTAGTCTCGCTTTTTTAACAAGCAATTTTTGTTGCATTTCAGTCCATTATCAATTTACTGTGGCATTAAAATTCTTTTGTATAAGCTTTTCCTCCATCCCAATTTTCATGGTAAAATAATTTTCATTAGCCCCCCCCTCCCCCCACTTTGTGGCGTACGACCTGTAGTGATAAGTCTGTCCGACTGTCTATCCGAAACTTATCTTGTCCGGGCTGTAACTTTTTAACAATCTTTTCTGGTAGGCTTTTGATATTTTTCATGTGGGTAGATAATATCAAGGCGTTGTGTCCCATACCGTGGTTGTTGACCTTTGACCTTGAACTTTGACCATAAGGTCACATTAATGCTTTCTGAATGACAAATTCATGTCCGGGCTGTAACTTTTTTTATCTTTTGATGTAGGCTTGTAATATTTGACCTGTGGTAGATAATATCAAGGCGATATGTCGCATACCATGGTTTATGACCTTTGACCTTGACCTCAAGGTCGGCGGGGCCTACAGAGATGGATACCATCTCACTGATATCTAGTTTGTTCATGCTCTAACAGATAGAAAAAAAAATAACCAACTTAAACTGAAGGCAAGAGACATTATTCTTAAACTGCATAGTCAACAGTACTATAATCAAGAGTAGATCTATAAAAAATATATAAAACTAACGAATCATCAATAAACCTCCAATATAGTGTGCTGAGTCTTGCGGACAAGCACACATCTATTAATTTTTTATCTTGGCTATTCAAGACCTTATCTTCATTATTTCTTGGGATGAATTGATCCAAAAATGGAATTATCTGGGACTTTTCACGAGAGTTAAATTCTCTAACCAATAATTATTCATTTATTTATTTATTTATTTTTTTTGGGGGGGGGGGTAGTTGGTAATGTATTTATTTCATACTGTGGGGATTGATTGTCATTATCATATAGAGGTATATACAAAATGTCGTTGGTTAGACCAAAGAAAGACTTAATAAGTTTTAATCATTCTTATTATTTGATAAGGATTGATCTTTTATATTAAAGATAACCTTATATATTTTTATTGATATATATTAGGTTCCTTTATTGTTAGCTTTATCATTCTTTTTTCTTTTTTTTTTTGCAAAAAATATAATATTATACCCTGGTATTTAAAGTTTCTTTGGTATCAACTTTCCAGATCTCCAAAAGAATATTTATGTCACTTTTGATATTATTTTGGAACGAGTTATCATCAATTTTGTCCGCAAGACCACGGACATTCCATGAAGATATACTTATCCTACCAGTATTGTGTGTAATAATATCATTATTCAAGCACATAATTATTCAATACAGTGATTTTAACCCATAAAAACACATATAATTGATAGCAACTTACATGTATAAATATTTAAAATTAGATAATAATAAACAAAATGATGTATGATCAGAATGATGTAACAAATTATTGAGTTATGTTGAAAGTAAATTACAAATGCACTGTAAACATTTATTTATTTATTTTGAAGAGATACAAACACGCATGTTTTGTCAATTTATCTTAAAGAGATTTAAAATAAAAATGTTTTGTAAACATTTGTTTCTTAAGGTTTTATTTATTTATCAGAAAGAGATATAGAAGATAGAATCATCACCAAAAATGAATGATCCCCCGATTTCTCCAAATACAATTACTCTTATATGTATTGAACACACGCAAAAATTATTTGCAAATAGGATAGAAATATTACAGGCCTTGTGTAATCAAATTCCGTTTCATATGTGATGACCTGCAGTCACGTTACTCACGATAATAAAACTAAGTAACAGTAACAGGACCCGATAGATTAATACAACTGAAATCCCTTCCCAGTCCTCTGTGTGACAGGCTGTAAATTGCCATCAACCAATCACAATGCATCAATCCGACTGTCACAGTAAGGATCTTCTATTTAAAACCAGAATAATAATTTTTGTTCTGGTCTCGCACTTTCCGACTCAAAGCTTCTTTAGCAATTAGTATTACATCATTAAAAATTAATACAGATTCGAGGTTTCCATAAATATTTGAAAAACAGAACACTTGAAATGTGTTGAATATAAAGAATCACTGTATGGTAAATAAATTTGACACAGTCGATGCGATAGTTTGGTCGTTACATATTTTGGGCTTCACTTTCTTGTAGAGAATCCAATGCAAGTCGCATCATAGAATTGACAACGTATTGTAAGCGCATGGCGCATTCGCCAATCAGATCGGGTAATTATATCAAAATTTATCAGATCAGGTAATTATATCAAAATTCGACGATGATAATCTCCAGTTTATTATGCGATTAACGTGCATCGAAATGCATGCGTATACTTTCTTTAATCAAAATTTATAGACAACAAATCGCGTTCTGATCGGCTCAAACTCGTTGAAAAGTTTTCCTTTCGAACATGATTGTCTTGAAAACTGTGGCGATCGTATGCAATATTGTTTGAATAGTCTTTAGTATAGTTGTTTGCATCATGCTGATATATGTTGTCTGAATGTTCTGAAACCTTCATTTGGCCGTCTAGTGACGTCATATTTATGTTTTCAGAGTTGTATAGAGTGTATTTTGGCAGATTATGTACAGGACAGTAGTTGGTATCAGTTATATGTACATCATGACTTCCTTCGTTACTCGCTGAATTTGCTGTGAAAATGAATAAGTTCAATATAAGTCATTGCCATCAAGTATGTATATTAAATTTCTTTTAAGCGCCCACTGCATTTCTGGAAAGAATAAGGATCTATAAGCAATACTGTACTTACACAAGATAATTAAGTTCGAATTTCAGAAGACAGCAAGAACGAAATTGCAAAAGATTATTTTCTTTTAAAACAAATAAATAACATAACATGCTGTAGAACAGTTACCTTAGCCTTAATCGGCAAATGATTAATGTTATTTTAATAGTTCGTATGGCTACTTCACAATAAACATATAGACAGCGGAAAAGTAACGGCAAATGAACAAATTGTGTATCGTGTGGTTACATGATTTTGTCCATATATAAAATTCATTCACATCGTTAATAACATCCCTTTATGTAAATCTCTGCTCGGAATATGTTTTATTTTTATAAACATTTCGCCTTTCGTTTTTAATACCTTCCAGATATCATAAACCGATTTTTCTGTTTGTTTTCTAGCAATTAAATACTTTTTTCTAACATTAACATTGTGCACCTAATATTTTATTTTGCCCCCTCATTTGTTCGAGTTTTCTATATCAAAAATGAACTTTGCATATCTGTTTTATGTCTGCATTCCTACTCCAGCCCAAACTTCTTAGCAGGTAATAGAATACAACGAAACTTTGAAGGATTTTATAATCAAATAAACATAAACATTATGCAGTTACGGTTTTCCATATCAAACCACTCTGTACGGTTGAATGCGTGCACGAGTGAGACAAGTAACTGAAAGCATTATGAAATTCGGTTTGATTTTCCATATAAGAAAGTGGTATTTCCGTTAGACCGATTATAATTTAAGGGTGTGCCTTTCTATCCTCAACTCGTCTTAGTAGTTGAATTACAATTGGTTTCAAAACATCTTGTGTAATTAGGATTATTATCCATCCCCTTTCAAGATGTCTCAACTTGCTATTCTTTCCTGTAATCTGCATTTGTTTACATGGATCTGACAAACTTTGTTTGTTGTCCAGTTTGCTTCAAAATTATATCATAACTTTTAAAATATATTTAAAAATTTCTGCTAGCATTTCTCAAAAAGGTACTTTTTTACTTTGCTGTTTTATAGATTTTTTACTATACATTTTTACTTTGTCTAGATCATATTGGATTTTGCTATTCCGAGTTTCAGTACGGTTTAAAGTAAATTATGCGTTTTTGTACACCTGTTTCCCTTCCTGTTTATTCGTGTCCTCTTGTTTTGATGCTAATTTGCTAATCATGCGTTGCATCTAACGTTCATCGGTCAGTAAAAGCAAACATTCGATTAGTGAAAATTTATGAGTCACACGTCACAGTGCATATATGCTACATCTTACCTTCCTCTTTTGTAATCTGTATTTGTTTATATCGACCTGACAAAATAGTTTAGTGCGTTGTTTATTTTGCTTGATAACAACGTCGTAGTTTTAACAAAATATGTTTTTATTGTAGAACAAGGCAAAACATGATTTTAAAAAAAAAGATTCACCTTTTTATGACTTTCTGTTATTCAAATGTCTGGTAACTGAGTTATAATGCGTTATCGTAATACAGATATAATCCCTAATAAGGGATTGACGGATAATGAGGGTTAAAATCGCAGTTGAAGGACGAATCTTCTAAACGTTTTCACAGACAAACAAGCAGCATACTTATAGCACCTGCACACGAGGTATGCATTTCTCAATTGAGGACAGATCTAAAATGTGATTTTTTTAAATTAAAATGATGTTGGGTTATCATTGCAGACGTTTTTTTCATAATCGAAGATAAATTTGGCTCTTTGGTACTGTTTATTCTCACTATGTCTAGATATTTGATTTTCGCACAGACATTACGTTGTGTAAGAAGTGAATAATCTTTGCTAGAATTAACCTCAGTGGTTCGTACTTTTTATGGTTTTTTTGTAAATGAATAGTGTGATGTTGTACATCTATATTAAGTGTTTTATCTGGTTGTTCTCTTGTTTTCATACCGCTCAGACTTCTACATCTAGTAAGGACTTCGTTACAACTTACAAAATCTATACGCAGCAACGCCTGTAATAATTGACACCACAATACAAACAGATACTATCACAGCTGCAATAATTGTCCCATGGCCCATGTCTGACTCTGTTTTTTCAGTTGATATCCAGTTTTGAATGAAATACGTTGTTTTATCTAAAAATTTAAAATTATAAAATATCAGTATCTGTAGAATGTTTGTTTGTTTGTTTGTATGGTGTTTTAACGCTACATTCAGAAATGTTTCAGCTATATCGTGGCATCCAGTTTTTATTGGGGGAGGAAGCCGGAGTACCCGGAGAGAACCCCAACCTGCGGTAGGAAAACTGGCAATCCTTGTCAATAAAGATGTGAGTCGAGTACACCCTGCCTGCAGTGAGAATCGAACTCTGTAGAATGACAAAATATACTTATCAATATAAAATACATGCGCCCACATTAAACCCATAAGTTGTATGAATTAAGGCACTGCAAATAACTTGTCGATAAATTTGGTTCAAACTTACCAATTACAAATTGTTAGGAGTTTATTTTTTACAACAAATCATATTTGAAGTTAAAGAATAGTGTGGTCAAAGAGCTTATTTCGGAGGGGTTGAGCACTGAAAATACAAATTTTCTAACAGATATTGTACATAGATGAGAATAAAGAGGCACTATAGATTAACATAACTCTGTCCAATCAAATTATTGGAATTTTTATTATAATGTCATGCAATTGGTAGACAATTTATTATTTAAAACAAGGGGTCTCTGGGGTAAAATTGTGTATAATGGGAAATAACTAGTCAGTACTCAAATTATAGGTTCTTTTTACATTTACATTTCTTTTCAAACCCTTGGTATTAAACCATTAACATTTCATATTTTATCCATTTTAAGTGTAAATAATACAAGAAATCATTGTATACAAAATGTGGAGGGATGTGGTTGATTTTTTTATAACTATAAATCTTTAGTTGAACCTGTTTCGTATTTTTGTTCTTAATAATCGGTACCCACTGACCGGACTGAAATAAGAACAATACAGAATAAAGCCTGTCGCCTGTTTTAGGAAGATCATCTAATGCATCCAAGATTGCTACTCATGGAGGTATAGGATTTGACAGTGCAACATTTACCAAAACGTAATAAACTATTCGTCTTTTTCCTATGGTTAGCTCTACTTAGGGGTCATCCATAATTGTCAACATTTTTCACGAGTCTGCAAAGAGCACTATAGGTTTCAATTTCAACATTTTTTCGGTACGTTTTTTAAACTTCCGGTAATGTGGATGTGCAGAATTGCAAAAAATGTTGACGTACTCTTTTGGAGGGAGGCAGGGGGTTTTCAAAAAGAGTGGTCTTTGCAAACTTGTGAAAAATGTTGACAATTATAGATGACCCCTTATGACTTTAGATTAAAATACTAAGTTCATTGGTCGAGTAAAAACTCTTCTCGTACTTGGGATAAAAAATGTATTGAAAAGTAAATTTTTTGTATCAATTGCAATTTTCTGTAAAACTTAAATATATGGTATTAAATCTAAACTTAAATAGATAAGAATGAGTGGTTAGAAAAAAATGATAACGATAGAAACACTAATAATGGCATCCTCACAAGTCAGGATTTCTGTTTCCACATGTGTCCGTCTACCATACGCTATAGAAATAGGTGATATGCTAAGCCAAAAGTTTCTCTGGAAGATAGTTCATGTGAAGCCTAGAGTTTCTGTAATCTCGTAAACTAAATACATAGTTACAGAGAATAACATGTGAAATAATAAAATAATACTTGTATGCGTGAAATAGCACAACAAACAACAATAATTCAAATAAAGTCATTTAACCAGGAGGAGAGACTCTTATATTTACCAGTTATATAAACTGAAATTATTTTCGTAAATTACCGTCAATATTTTCTTAACAGAATAATTTTTTATATTTTAGAGCATTTGCATTTACAGTATGTTGGTACTTATTTTTTCTTTCTTCTTTGAGAAACTGACATTCTAAAATGTAATGAAACCATTGCAGTTTATGATCAAAAATTACATAGTCGTTCATTTCTTTCTATATTATGCCATCGTCTTGTTTCAACAATTTCAGCAAATGGCAACTAGTCCTCCATTCACACAACACAATTGTAGAATTATATGGAAGCAAATTTTAATAAGATTTACATTTAAGTTCTTGTTTAATTAGTTGGTATCATAAACATTTCGAGATATTAAGTTGAGTTGACCATTCTTGAAACAAATTTCTTAAAATATTGTTAAAAAAAGTTGTATCGAAGATCAAATGCATTCTTTTACTTCAGTGCGAATTGTATCTCATTACCTTTGAAAGCTTGTGATATGTATGAGAATTTTGTTAAACCTTAATACACAAGAAAAATTTCTATTTCGTATGTCAAATGATATGATTTAGCTCTTTTTAGCTTGGACTGTATATTGTTTGTTTTATCGTAGAATGTATAGTTATCAATATTTTGTAATCTATGGCATATTTTGCACATTTTGCATATAAAATATTTTATATTTGTAGTCTTAAAATGCCAATTGTCTCGTAAGTCAGAAAAGGACTGGATACCAATTGTCGTCTTGAATATATTGCAGTTAATTACATTTTATGTGACACTATACTAAAATATTATGTTCTGTTTTGTATACCATGAACGAGATCAGCTTTATGCAGAATCGACATGACAAAACAACGTAAGCTATACGTAAGCTCTAATGAGCTTTTGACCGACTAATTGAGAACATACAAAACCTAGATAAGCACAAGATAGCTATAGCATATATAAGCGCAAAATTAAAAGAGACATACATAACAATTTTAAGCACACAATTAAAAAACACAAGTGGAAGCATATGAGACAAGCAATGCATGGCTATACGCATACTGCTAACAGAGGCGCCGAGTATTTAAAGCTGTTTTTACCATAAGAAGTAGTATTGATCTGGGGTATAGTTGTACCTACAATATGATAATATAGAAAATGGTATTATAAGTTTTTTTTCAACTACAAGATCATGTAAGCATGGTGGTGATAAATTGTGCAATATTTTAAACCATTCAAATGCCATGATATTTCAGAAAGTACTAAAATTATGGATTTTTTATTTACATTTACATTCCTTTTCACATTTTTTTTCATTTTTGGTCCATACTTAACTCCTTTTAGGGACATCCATTTTTTAAACCAATAATAAACTGATATGATATAATTGGTATAAGTAAACATTCAATTTTATCCAATTTTACAGTAAACAAAACAAGAAATCTGTGTTAATTATTTAAATTGTACACCAAATTATTTCTTGTGAAGGTATGTCGTTAGATTTTTAATAAAAACTTTATAAATCTTTATTTGAACCTGTTTTGTATATACTGTTCCGAATTATGGGTACATATACTGACTGGACGGAAAGGAAAAATACGACTAAAGCTTGTCGACTATCTTTAGGAATATTGTCTAATGCATCAAAGACTTTTACTCAAGTAGGTATGGGATTTGACAGTACAACATTTTCCAAAACGTTAGAATCTATTCGTCATTTTTTTAGGTTAGCACTACTTATGACTTCAGATTATAATACAAAGTTCATGAGATACAAGTTCTTCAACTGTTGTATGTTGGTAAGTGACTCCACATGTATAATAAAATTTTCTTTTCTATTCTGTTCTGTTCTGTATACCATAAACAAGATCATATAAGCTTTCTGTAGAATCGTTATGACAAAACAACATAAGCTGTAATTAGCTTTTGACCGACTAATTGAGAGCATAGCAAAAAATAAGCACATCATTAAAGGAGACATACATAACAATTTTAAGCGGACAATTCAGAAACACAAGTGGAAGCGTATATAAGCAGTAGGTTAAGAGATAAGCAATGCATAGCTTTACGAAACGGATACGCCGAGTATTTAAAGCTGTTCTTACCATAAGAAGTAGTATTGATATGCGGTACAGGTTTACCTGCAATACAAGAATATAAACAATTTTATTTAAAATTTCAAGGTTACAAAATCATGTAAGCATTGTGGTGATAACATGTACAATATTTTAAATAACTCAAATGCCATGATAATTTAATTCTATCCGTTAATTCTCATCTTAAGAGATAGTACTCGGGCTCTAATAACAGGTCATCATAAGACATACTGTAATAATCGTATATAAATTTAAGATCCCTCTCTTGTATTATTTTACTATTTGTCGGTGTTTTTTTTACTGCAGGAATGCAAAGTTGGTGGCAAAAATGTTAATTTGATCAGATCAAAATATGAAAAAGCGCGAGTTTATTATGTTTAGTTAAATAACATCCAAACGCGCTGTAGGTTGTTTAGATGTTTTACAGCAAATATTTTTTGATATTACAGTCAAAGTCAAGTTTATACTGTATATCAATTTTTTTATCTAATAATTATCTTATATCTAATTATTTTACACTTTATCACAGGAAATACATGTACTTGCATACGTAATTTAGCTTTTTTGTTCCAAGGTTTAGTGCGCCAACTGCAATGGCCGGGATTTATCAGGATTGGCCTTAATATATTTTGTTATATTATTGACCAATTTATTAATATTGTGCTCTCATTATGCAGTATTTAAATCAAGTTTTCAAAACTTATTATGAAAATATGAGTGTTTTTGTGCATAGTTACATACATGTAATACACTATATTCAATAACGTAGAAAAAAAATTAATAAAAATATTAAATAAAAAGGGTCAAACGATGGACCCCTGATTAACACCTTTCTTTCTGGATGTCAGCTCAGTTTGCTGATGTTCAATCTGTTTTTTACGGCCAGATATATTGCTATAAGTTTTGGATTTATTTGACTAAGTTTTGAGAAAAACCGTGGACAGATAGAAGAATATCATGTCACAGGCATTCTGTAATGTTGAACAACGTCTGCTTCTTTAAGCCGAGATTGAATGTGTTTGTTTACTAGTCTAGCGATGTGTGTGTTTGATTAAAACTGTGAAGATATTTGTTATACCCCCGCTCGACAGAGTCGGGGGTATATAGTGGTCCTCATGTCCGTCCGTCCGTCCGTCCGTTCGTCCGTCCACATTTGGTTTCCGGATGATAACTCAAAAAGTTTACATTCGATTTGAATGAAACTTTGGGATATTGTTATATATCAGGTTGGTAAGAAGCCTATTGATTTTGGGGGAAATCCGTCAAGTTTCAAGGTCACAGTCCACGAAAAACGTTAGAAATTTTTACAAAAAAGTTGTTTCCGGACAATAACTCAAAAAGTTTACATCCGATTTGAATGAAACTTTGGGATATTGTCATATATCAGGTTGGTAAGAAGCCTATCGATTTTGGGGGAAATCCGTCAAATTTCAAGGTCACAGTCCACGAAAAACGTTAGAAATTTTAACAAAAAAATTGTTTCCGGACAATAACTCAAAAAGTTTACATCCGATTTGAATGAAACTTTTGGATATTTTCATATATCAGGTTGGTAAGAAGCCTATCGATTTTGGGGGAAATCAGTCAAATTTCAAGGTCACAGTCCACGAAAAACGTTAGAAATTTTAACATAAAAGTTGTTTCCGGTCAATAACTCAAAATGTTTGTGTCCGATTTGAATGAAACTTTGGGATATTGTTATATATCAGGTTGGTAAAAAGCCTTTTGATTTTGGGGGAAATCCATCAAATTTCAAGGTCGCAGTCCACGAAAAACGTTAGAAATTTTTACAAAAAGTTGTTTCCGGATGATAACTCAAAAAGTTTGCATGTGATTTGAATGCAACTTTGGGATATTGTTATATATAAGGTTGGTAAGAAGCCTATCGATTTTGGGGGAAATCTGTCAAATTTCAAGGTCACAGTCCACGAAAAATGTTAGAAATTTTTACAAAAAGTTGTTTCCGGAAAATAACTCAAAACGTTTTCATCCGATTTTAATGAAACTGTAAAATATTCTTATATATTTTGTTGGTAAGAAGCCTATTGATTTTAGTGGAAATCCATCCAATTTCAAGGTCACAATCCACGAAAAAGGTTAGAAATTTTCACAAAAGCGGGGGTATCAGCGATCGCTAGATCGACTTTGTCTAGTTTAATTTAAGTTGTTTGTTTTTACATTATCCTTTTGACCAGTTATTGACACTGCCATTGTTAGTATATAAACTCAAACGCTGTGATACTGACAACTGTTTAGTTTTTTTAATGCTAGTATAATATGTGCTTTAATTAAAAACAGCCACTTTTCAATGCCATTTGCAGTATTGCCAAACAAAATAACCCCACAATTTTACAATTTTATAATGTTATTTAGATCGATTTGGAGTTCCTTAGCTATATCAGATCGCTTATTATTGATACGTGATGATAAGTATTGTCATATTTTAGATTACCCGCTGTGCGTTATGTCTTTAATGACATTCTCGTCTGTGTTTAGTTGCGTTTAATGTATTGAAAAACACCGAGAACCACGAATGGTAATGTTGCATTTTGGGAAGGTGTTGTTTATGTAAATTACGTTCCATATATGGTTATTCTTACTATGAAATGTTTGTTGTAGTATGCAAATTACAAACGACTCTTAGTATCACGGCTACAAAAATATAGCTTTTGTATTTTGTATTCGCGTGAAAGTGGAAATTACCCAATCCTTAGGTCTCATACAATTACAAAGCTATACTTTTCTACTACACACTAATATTGGTGTTCGGTATTTTGTTCTTACCTTCAATGTATTTCATATAACTATTAAAGGATATATATTCAAAGATTTTTTTTAGCAAAAACGGTTTTAAGAACTAAGAGTCAGTGAATCAAATCAAAAAGTTTTTGCACGAATTGTACACTTTTTATACAAAGTCCATGTTCGCCCCCAGTCAGTAGTTCGGAGTCCATGTGGAACGTTTAATTGAATAATGCAATTATGTACATATCGGTAATGTATTCCCAACCGTAACAAACAACTTTTTCCGTGACATGAACGAAAAAACACAAGTGTACAAATGTTTTAGAACGGGCACAAATAAGAGAACTATACCTGGAAGCCACGTGATCCGCTTCCCTGTACTTGGAAAAACACTCGACTTCGGTAGTGTTTGTACAGAAACTCCTTGTAGTTTTGTAGTGGAATCATGTGAGCAATGTATTTTAAATTCCGGGGCCTGGAAGTATAAAGATTAATTTAGGTTGTCAGTTCATACAGATTTATGAACAGGCATCTTTTTTTTACAAATAATAAGGAACAAAAAAAGAGCATAATATAAAGCTGAAATAACTATACAATATTTATGTTGTCGAAAATAAACAGTGTTTTTGGTATGAGGGTTAGGGACTGGGTAAATGCGAAGCTGCATCCAGCTGTTTTTATTTTGGCGCGTTTCCCATATTTTATGCTTCTCAATCCCTAGGCAATGGCTATTGTGTTCGTGACAAGAAACTACATGAACAAAACATAAAGGTCGGTTGTATTCGACACCCTGTATTTGTACAATAGAAAAAAAAATTATATGTATTTGACCAGAATTTAACACAATGTTTAATTTCATAATGCTGTTCATGATATTGAAAACTGGCCAAAAAAATTCCACGTGAAAAATCCCTTAACAAATCATTAACCTAAAATATTGCTCGCTTGACATTATCCTTCCAGTATTTATTAAACGAGTCACATTTAATAGCCCACGTATAGTATGCCTCACCCTGTCGACTTTGATGTAGTAGTTGTATATCTTTCCTGGAATTCTTTCGTCTGTACTTATCGTTATACTGAAACCATTGTAGTGAAACTCTAAAAATAAATGTAAACTCTCATCAAAGATCGTAAATTTAGGTCGTTCACTCTGCAAATAATGGAAAAGAAATGAACTATTGGTATCGTGAAATTTCCTTTGCATAATTCAAGGAATTTATAACTTTATTGTTTCCTTATATCGAAAAATTGTAGTCAGGTGTATGTTGTCTGAATTCATTTCAGAATTGTTCTTTAATGACACCAATTAATAGTATCTAGTATGACCGCCACGAGCTGCATCTCTTTGGTGTGTACTCGATCGCAGTTTGTATTGCTGTCTGTGGAAGTCTTCTCCAATCATTGTAACGCATTGGTAAGTAGAACTTGTGTTTGCGGCTGAGGTTGGAGCCTGAGCAGATGTTTTTCTAGTTCAAATCTGATTCAAATCTGTCGAACTCCGAGGGCTTAAGAACACATTGTCATTGTTATTGACAAGAAAATCAGTGGTTACAAGTGCTGTATGTGGCCGAGTGTTATCATGCTGAAATAAATTCCTTTGACGGTTGATAGCAGACATCATTTGTGGTATCATGATATTGTTTCTATAACAATATATAGAACGTTCAACCATTCAACTTCCGTTGGAATTTGCCCTGTGATCATCGTAGCGCTTCTTGATGAAAATGTGCTTTCTTCAATACTTTCAAACTTCGATGAAACTTATAAAGAATGCATTCAATTCTTATATTTACATTTTTTGTTTTAAAAATGTCAGGGCATTTAAATCGTGCACAGTGTATTTTTGTTGAGTTATCACCATGTCCCACGTCCGGTCGCGTCCTCTCTTTGCTACCACTTACCGACCGTGGGCAGTAGATATATTCATATTCTCGTTTTCTATTGGTTCCCGCCGCACATAATGTTTCAGAGAATCGAAATCAGAAAGTATATTAATTTCTTGCTTGTATTTCTCTCTTGTTGTCTTTATGGTATAATCTATTTCACTGTGCATTATTTCTTTCAACTGGAGGGCAATGATGGTAATGTCTGCTGGTGATAAGAAGCGTGTGATTGTCCGTGACGAAACCTGGTTTGACACTGGCTGGTATTTTATAGAGCTGAGACTTGTTGAGACGGGAGTGTGTAGAATGGGTTGATGACTATAGGTGAGCCTTAAACGTCTTCCGACGACCTAATGTTCTTTTTGAATGATTGTCAATAGAATTCGTGACGGCTGAAGAATGGTAACCGATCAAACAACTGGTCTCACAGCTGACTTGCTCAAGTCGATTTGCACAGAACTTGCTGAAGGAGACATACTGATGTCCCACAAGATAAGCCCGACTCCTCCGGTACAGTTAAATAAAAGCCCGACTCCCCCGGTACAGTAAATAATGCTAAGGGCGATTTAACCTCAGTTTACACTGTCAACATCACTCGTGACCAGCCTGGCAAATAATCGTTGGATTGAATGATCTCCTATTAAACAAACGCATACTACGCTGTAGAAAGGAACTGAGGCTTAACAAAGCTTAGAAATCAAACCTCATGCAAGGCCCGCCAACTCAATCGAACAGCTACATAAAATTTATGTGAAGAACAAAAAAGACCAACTGTAACACTGTACATAGCCTGTTTGACAAATTTTGTGGAGCATTTTGTTAACCTTCCGTTTTCGACTTTCTTGAACGCTCTTAATGAGCCGACAGGCAGAAAAAGCAGTAGAATTTAGCAATCACTCTCAAAGCCATTGATGTGTCTAATAGCACTTCTATCTAATAGTGCGAGTTTTTTTCATAGCAATAAACTCTCATTATTACCATGAACATGAAGCTATATGTAGCTCTGTTCCACATATTTGTTACTTGAAAATTTTAACTATAGAGTTGTTGTTTTTCTCAAATGCAACTTCGGGATCTTTCTTTTAATGATGAATGTTTTGGTTGGCAAAAATTGAAATTTTAATTCCAAACGTAACTGACAACATCTCCATACAAGTTTATATATCTCAAGCCTTAAATGTGTTATTTCAGAAATATTGTATATACTAAACCCTGCAAATATGATAATATTTTCTTGTTTATTCTGAATATAAAGTGTCCTACATAGTTTCTTAGAATTTAACGTAACCTGAAAAATACGAGGTCCACTCGCATTTATTCAATGTTATCCAAAATTTATTTTCTCAATGTGTTACTTTTCAATGTACACGTTTATAATAGCTGCTAAGATGACCAACTAGTATGTATATATCTCACAACATTACCATGAAAAATTTTCCTTACATGTAATAAATGTTCTTCCTTTTGTGGCAATTTGTCACTTACCTTCTATTACTTTTAGCTAACAACACTTCTCTGCCCGCCCCCTCCCCTTTTCAAACAAAATTATAGATAAAATGCAAGTACGCCAAAAGCAACTGACCTGTTTAATGATATAGGTGTAACAAGAATAAACATAGGGAATACATTGGTATGTATTGACACTTACTGTGTGGGAGTCTGTCTATTCAAATGGAAAACCTCAGCAAAAGTCTATTTTCTCTTTAAGATTTTACTTGAATACAATATTCACCGTTTGTGGAAACAAGGCGAAAGCACCCACCCCCACCCCCTTTATTATCTTTATTGTTTTATTTGCCGCCTACGTTTGCTACCAATACATTCCCCGAAACATATCACCAGGCTACATGTAAGGATGTTAAAAAACCATACTTCGTTTCTATATGCCTGCTATTTTGCGTCGTAGAAATGCTACTGGTTATTAGTTTTATAGAAATACATCCTGGTCCCAACAGTGACCCAAATGCTTCTACAAGTTCAATCAATTCAAAAGACATATCAGTTGTCAAAACTATATTTTCTCAATCGCTGTCGTTCGTTCATTTGAACGTACAAAGTCTACCGCCGAAAATAGACCTAACTGAGACTGAATTTAATAACTTTGATATACTAGCTCTAACAGAATTGTGGATTTAGCGATGCACACACAGAACACAGACGATGCTATAGCTACAAGACTTCCAAATTACCATTGCCCATTTCGACGCGGTCGAAGTACTGGACAGATGTGCGGCGGCGCGACATCTATGTTTAGGAAAATATTGAACGTCCTACGTTGACCAGACCTAGAATTATCCATATTAGAAGCGGCGTGGATATAAGTAAGGTTTTGCTTAATAAAACCTGGATGAATCTTGAGTTCAGTAATGAAGATGTCAAAAATGTGCGTAAAACCCACGTTGTAGTAAACGTCGATTTCAACGAAAGCGAGCTAAATTGAATGCAAATACTTACTTAGTTCAGTCTTCAGCCAAACATCGATCAACAGACTCATTTCACATTGTTAAACTGAATTCTCACTGATCGCGCAGTCTTCTATACTCAGACGTTGACCCAAACTGATAGATCAAACCCGATATCAGTTCCCACTTTATGGATTCCTTACCATTCCTAAATTAACAGACAGACGTATTAAACCATTTGGCTATATGATCGACAACTATGATAAGTAGGAATCCCTAACGATTTCTGGAAACGTGGACGAAACTGCCAGTATGATTACTGATCATAACTAATGCCATCTTGATTGCAGCTGCTCTCTCTATCCCTAATACAACTATATCGATGTCATCCTGACTGCGGCTGCTCACTCTATCCCTAATAAAATTATATCGGTAGATAAAACCAAACCACATTGGTTGAAAAACGAGATGAGATATTCCTGAATGAAAAATCGAATTCATACAAAAGCTAAGATATATGATAATCCAGTTGTCTGGGCTAATTTTAGAAAACTGCGAAACGAGGCAACTACGTTGTATGATAAGAAACGCGAAAGAAACAATTACAAACTAACCTGTAAGTAAAATTTCAAGCGAGCGAACAAGAAGTGGTAACTGGTGGAATATTGTTAAAAATTTTACACGCATTAGTAGCGTAAGTAAAAGTATTCCAGCTTTATCTACAACGACGAATTCGTTACTTTCGACGAGGGAGATGCCATCAATTTAATTCCTTCTTTTCGGCGCAATCGAAACTAATGACACAGTATCCTGTTGTCAATATAAAGTAGAACATTCATTATCCAAAATAATTATTACGGAAACTGACGTACAAGATTATAAACCACTCGAAGCTTCAAGTCCTGATCTTGTCAACCCAGATTTCTAAAAGAAGCTTCTGTCATCCTCAAAACGCCACTCTCTGCCAATTATTAACGTGTCAATTCAAAATACACATTTCTAACTAATTGGACACGAGCGAAAGTGGGAAGCCTTACGAAATTAAAAAAATATCGTCGGATTTCTCTTCTAAGTGTTTTGTCAAAATGTATGGAAAGGTATGTTTATAAATATGTCTACAATTATCTGATACGTTTAATAAAAATTTGACCTCTGACCAGTGTGGTTGCATATAAATATATAAATCAACATTATGAACGACTTTGGTAAAGCTCGGCATATTGGGAAGAATACCGTTTAGTCTTTTGTGATATAAGTAAAGACTCACAGTAAAGACTTTCACAGAGTCTGGCACAAGAGGCTTCTACGTAAATTTATTCGGGAATTCTTTGGCGATGGTTTGCGAATTGTGTTTAAAATAGGGTTTATAGGGTTGTAATTAATGGTTGAAATTCAAACTGGTTACCAATTAACGAGGGTGTTCCCCAAAGATAAGTATTAGGACATGTGCTATTTGTTATTCGATTATACTGTGATTGATATAGAAGCGCAAATTAAATTGTTTGTTGAAGATTCTAGTCTATATTGTGGTTGATAATGCCAAAATGGGCCGCTGACAAACAAAACAGGGATCTGTGCAAAATTCATGAACGTTCGAAAAAAAAATGGTTTGTTAAACTCAACCTAGCTACAATAATGTAGCTCCTTTTTTGGACGGAACTACAAAGAGGTCCCATTATTCGCAATGTAGCAAGCCGGGAGTAATTTACACCCGGGGTTTTATGCATATAATAAGCTATTAAAATGTTTCCCTAAATTAATACATACTTTTTATCGCCTTTGAAGTTTAACTGATATTTCTACAACGCCTAATTCGTTAGTTTTACACGTTATTCGTAATCATGGCATTGTTGTCAAAATTTGAATTCCGGAAGTGCATAATTTTTGAATGGATTAGGTAAAATCATCATCCGGATCAAGCTTTATCCGGATTTTATTGCATTACCTGGGATCAAATTTTTTCCGATGAGATTCTACAATTCTACACTCAACAATTTCATTTTTGTCAACAATGCAATGATTACGAAAAAGTGTTAAAATAATTTGACTAGATATTGTAGAAATGTCAGCTGAACGGCGGAGAAAGGAAAAAATATACATTAAACAAAAACAGCAGTTTGATAGCGGAAAATATGTATAAATGCCAAGAGTGTTTTTGCTCCGTCCATAAAAAAAGGAGCTACATTACTGTAGCTAAACTCAATCCACAAAAACCAAAATCATTATTATAATTCGTAAAACAATACACACATCTCATTCTCCTAATCAAATGGATAATCAAACAATAAAAGAGGTTGAAAAACATAAACACCTAGATGTATTTTGTTAACAAACGGCATGTGGAATGACCACGTCGAATATATATTGTGCAAAAATAATATAAGATAATCATTATTTTGAAGTAAGGAATATACACGATAGGTCCTTGCTTAAAAAATTGTGTGTGCTTTTATTCGCCCGATCTTAGAACATGCCGACGTTATTTGGAATACCGACACCAAACCCTTCTTGATAATTAGAAAAAAATAAGCTCGACACTGCCCGAATAGTTAACGATGGAAAAAAACTTGCTAGCTTTGCACAACTTAACAAAAAATTACACAAAATTATAAATGAAAGCGTTCCGGAATTTACAAAACCCGTTACCTTCCCGAGTAGGATAAAACTAAGACTACATTTTATTCTAATTAATTTATCCCTTCCGCTGTGAAGCTATGGAATGTACTGCCAACAGATGTTTAAAAAAAATTACCACCATTAACTTATGTAAGAATACATTAAGATCCCAAAACGATACCGTCCCTGTACACTTTAACACAGGCACTCCTCTATGGCAATATTACATGCCCGCCGCACGTATGAATGCGATCTCGTTAAATTCTCACTTATTTGTCAGAAATATCGTTGATTTGCCAAACTGTCGATGTTGCTATCTCGAAACAACTGCACATTTTATTTAGCCCGGTCCTCTATAGAACATACGATATGATTTACTTAACTCTTTGTCAAGTCTACCTCTTCCAGTTGATGTTAACTTGCTTTGATCTTACCAACATACCGACCAGCACGAAGTAGGCAGTTTTCATTAAACTCTAAATTTTTATTTTAAAATCTAAAGGGTTTTCTGTATAAATTTTCCCATTGCATTTAAGCCACATTTCCGTGTTCTTCTACTGATTTTTGCTCAATTACCCCCCCCCCCCCCAAACCCCACCCCACCCTCACCATAACACATTCTTTCTATTGTTCCATTATTTCCCTTTAATTATAGGAGAAATGTAAGATATCACAGGCACTTGGGGGCAGGATAATTTTTTATGGAATAAAATGCCAATAAATGAGTTTACAGTGTGTATTCACAAGTTTGGTAAATAGTCTGCCATGTCTCGTTGCGAAATTTTTCACCCAGAAAAATCAGAAATTATTTTGTATTAAATAACAACAAAACATGAATCTTATCCAAGTTCTAAATATAGTACACGTTTTATTACTGGAATCCCCACGTTTTATTTAAACAGTATACCGTTCCTAGTGTCCAGTCAGAATGATTTATGTCAGATTAATATTCTTTTGATAACTACCACTAACTTCACTATGTTACATCGTATTTTATTAAAAATTGCAAATACATGTCAATCTTTTAAAAATTCGTATAAGAATGCAGTTGACGGGAAATCACTTTGCTATGCCAATATTTTCTAATTTTGCATGATTCTTACGTAGACTGCTACTTAATTATATAAATATCACTTTAACAATTCAATAATTTGCTTGCCTCAGTCAGTTAAAAATCAAAATACTAAATAGAAAATTTCACGTACCAGGATCCTCCGGTGGCCTCCAAACTATAATCCATATCGTCTCCGAATCAATTACACTGAGGTTCGTTGCTTTAATGTCTCTTCCATCCGTTGATTCGTAGTCTATAATCAAAGAATTGAATTAATAACTTAAGTATGCGATTCAATAAATAATTCGCATTTTCTTTGTTTTTTTCTGTTTCAATGGAATATCTGTTAATATAAGATTCGTTAGCGTTCGAGCACTGGTTGTGGCGTGGAAGTTGGCTATTGGTCGCAATTCTTGTTTTTTCTCCTATAGGAAGCTTAATTCATATAAAACTAAGGTTTAATGTTTTAATTAATGTGCAACAGAATCGGTGCAAAATGTGATTCTGTGTCCGCAGAGAGAGAGAGAGAGAGACTTTCCATTTCATCTTCTACCAACTGCAATTAATTTATATATCCGTTTTTACATTCCCAACGACATTTTCGCATTCACTCAAGACCCTTACCTATGTATGACTTTTGGAAAGCGTGCGGTAAAAATCAACCACAGTTAATCTGAGACATTTACTTCCAATGTGGTTTTCTCTTTTGCACAACCCATCCATGGGGGCTCATCCATGCAACATTTTCTTGACCAATTTCCCGCTTGCTCTGTATCTCTGATATTGCGTGACAAATTTGAAAATCGGCATATAATAATAACGAAACTTCGGTTTACCTAAATATTGCATCCCCTAAATCCTAAATACTCTGGTTATTAACCCTCGACCCGATCATTAATTTGCATAAATTTCTGTCAATATCTCATTTTCCAAAATGTGGACCATGTGTTGTTGACGACATATGAGGCAGCCCCCCCCCCCCCACCTTCATATATGATATATCAATTTGAGATGAGATCATCGTCATGAATCCTTAACATTCGAGAATAATTCGCATCGAAATTTAGAAATATACAATAATAGGTATAGGTGTATGCAGATGCACATTTAATGTTACCTTTCAATATATGTAGACATAACAATTTTACAAAATTTTCCCACGCTCCAAGAATATATTTATCTTGGAGATAACTATTCATTAAATGTGAAAAACTAACAAAATTTCTGTTATTAATGATATGGACAAGATGCAAGATGGATAAATTGGTGCTTTTCGCACACATCTGAGTTTTGCATACTATTGTGATAACTGGAAGCTTAAGATAAATATCGACAAGACCGAAATTCTTATTTTTTTCAAAGGGCAGATATTCTAGAAACCTTAATTTTACTTATATGGTAAAGTGATTGAAATTGTCAAAAGTTATAAATATTTAGGTGTATATTTTGCTAGAAGTGATTCCTTTTTAACCACACGTAAATATCTTAAAGAACAAGCTACTAAATTGTTACAAAATTGTAGAAGATATAATTTATCTATAGATGATCATAGATTGTGAACTGGACATGTTTAATAAAATTATGTTACCTATTTTGTTATACGCTTCAGTAATCTGGGGATTTGAAAATATTGATATTCTAGAAAAAGTTCATCTGCTATAAGACTATTCTCAAGTTGAAAAATACAACACCAAACAGTATAATTATGCAGCATTAGGCACATTTCCAATAGCGCTCTCAGTTAAAATACGAATGGTAAAATTTTGATGTAGACTTATAAATGACAATAAAAAGTTTTATGTAAGCTAGTAAATATTTACGATAACAACTATGGCCTTGAAAGCAAGTGGGTATTATTTATTAAAAGCATTTATTATGTGTTGAGTTAAGGTTAAATGACCAACTTATACAAGAGTTGTCTTCAGACATGTTTAATTCTTCAAAAACAAAAAAACAGCTATTTAAAACTGATTTTTTTTTAAATTTTATGGTTTTTTATTATTTATTTTTTTTATTTGTTTTTTATTGTTATTTATTATGTATGATTTTTTTAATTTATTTTTTATTCATTAATTTTAAAAAAAAATTTTAATATACTTTTTGTATTTTTTTATTTCTGTATTTTTTTTATTTTTAAAAATAAAAAAAAATGTTATATTTAAAACTGAATTTGGGTTCGATAAATACCTTTCACTTTTACCATAGTTTAGTTTATGTAAATTTAGATGTTGCTCTCATAAGGTAACAATTGAAGTAGGACGACGGAAAAATTTGCCAAGACAAGAACAAACTGGTAATTTATATAGATCAAGTGAAATTGGAGACTAGTACCATTATCTTATAATGTGTAACTCTTTTAGAAAGCACGAAATCAGTATTTGCCAAACAAGACCAAATGTAATGAAATTTAATTCATTATTTTCGTAGATGGACATTACAGTTCTCATTAAATTAGACAAATTAATACAAATTGTTATTTCAAAGATCGTATATAAATATAAGTATATGAAAATTGTAACTTGATTTATACCACACATGCATTGTTTGTTATGTATTTATTTGTATGTTCTCAGTAACAAAATGTTTATGAAAAATAAAGTATTCGGATTCAAGTTGTTAAACAGACGTAATTGGGAGTTTCAATGCAGGAGACAGTTTATCACGATCGCTTATTCCTGGGGGGGGGGGGGCATCTTACATTCCTGATTCCTCGAAGGAACGTATCTTGTAAA
This sequence comes from Limnoperna fortunei, assembly GCA_944474755.1. Classification (NCBI taxonomy): domain Eukaryota; kingdom Metazoa; phylum Mollusca; class Bivalvia; order Mytilida; family Modiolidae; genus Limnoperna; species Limnoperna fortunei. The sequence continues at coordinate 54,550,967 of OX104111.1, read as the reverse complement.
AAGGTATCATTTATGATATATTCCCCAAGGGTGTATTGTATAAGGGTATCATATATGATATTTTCCCTCAAAACATATTGTATTAAGGTATTTATATAATGTAGTCCCCAAGGGCATTTTGTATAAAGTTATCATATATGATGTATTCCCCAAGGGCGTCTCGTATAAAGGTATCATATATGATGTATTCCCCAAGGGCGTCTAGTATAAAGGTATCATATATGATGTATTCCCCTAAGACATATTGTATTAAGGTATCATACATGTATGATTTATTCCCAAGGGCATCTTGTATTAAGGTGTAATATATGATGTATTCCCCAAGAGCATCTTGTATTAAGGTATCATATATGATATATTCCCCAAGGGCATCTTGTATAACGGTATCATATATGCTGTATTCCCCTAGGGCGTCTTGTATAAAGGTATCATATATTATGTATTCCCCAAGGGCATATTTTATCAAGTTATCTATATGATGTATTCCCCAAGGGCGTCTCGTATAAAGGTATCATATATGCTGTATTCCCCTAGGGCGTCTTGTATAAAGGTATCATATATTATGTATTCCCCAAGGGCATATTTTGTCAAGTTATCATATATGATGTATTCCCCAAGGGCGTCTCGTATAAAGGTTTCATATATGATGTATTCCCTAAGGGTGTCTTGTATAAAGATAAAGTATCATATATGATTTATTCCCCAAGGGCATCTTGTATAACGGTATCATATATGCTGTTTTCCCCTAGGGCGTCTGGTATAAAGGTATCATATATTATGTATTCCCCAAGGGCATATCTTATCAAGTTATCATATATGATGTATTCCCCAAGGGCGTCTCGTAAAAAGGTATCATATATGATGTATTCCCCAAGGGCGTCTCGTATAAAGGTATCATATATGATGTATTCCCCAAGGATGTCTTGTGTAAAGGTATCATATATGATGTATTCCCAAATGGTGTCTTGTATAAAGGTATCATATTTAATGTATTCACCAAGGGCGTCTTTTATAAAGGTATCATATATAATATATTCCCCAAGGGCCTATTGTATAAAGGTATCATATATGATGTATTTCCCAATTACATCTTGTATTAAGGTATCATATATGATGTCTTCCCCATGGACATCTTGTATAACGGTATTATATAATTATGTATTCCCCAAGGGCGTCTTGTATAAAGGTATCATATATTATGTATTCCCAAAGGGCATATTTTATCAAGTTATCATATATGATGTATTCCCCAAGTGCGTCTTGTATAAGGTATCATATATGATGTATTCCCCAAGGGCGTCTCGTAAAAAGGTATCATATATGATTTATTCCCCAAGGGCGTCTAGTATAAAGGTATCATATATGATGTATTCCCCAAGGGCGTCTTGTATAAAGGTATCATATATGTTTATTCCCCAAGGGCCTCTTTTATAAGGTTATATAAGATGTTTTCCCAAATGACATATTGTACTAAGGTAACATATATGATGTATTTCCCAAAAACATCTTGTCACCATCCGCAATTAACAATCATTTGTCTTTCAAGGAAGTGTTATAATGAAGAATAAAACTTGAAAATTTACTACTATAAACCAGACAAAGTTTTGCTTTATAAGATAACATCACAATTCAACTTTTACAGAATATATAAGATATATATGCACTTTTAAGACAAGACTGAATATAATTTTATCTTCTCTGGTACCTCATCGTTGCAAACACTCAACTTACCGGGTATACAAGAACCCTTTTCCAGGGAGATGCAGGTTTCATTTAACTCGCTTAAAACGCATGTACTCTACAATAATATTGAAAATGAATATGTTAATTTAAAAATGTTAAGAAACTAATAAAATTGCGTTATAAAAAATTAAATAATTAAATGTCAACACTGATGACAAAAAAATTGAAGAGTGTGTCCATGGGACATGGATGCCCCCGCTAAATGAAGTCCCAAACAGGAAGTAGTTGTCCGACAGGTCTGAAAGTCGCTTAGGACGTACAACTTGTGATACTGAACCACCCTGCCAAATTTAAAATTGTGCTGATGTACGGTTTCTGAGAAAAGCTTGACGGAAATTTTAATACTCATGTTAACACATTTTCATATCGGCCCAGTCGCAAACAGGACGTAGTTGTCCGACAGGTCTGAAAGTCGCTTAGGACGTACAACTTGTGATACTGAACCACCCTGCCAAATTTAAAATTGTGCTGATGTACGGTTTCTGAGAAAAGCTTGACGGAAATTTTCATACTCATGTTAACACATTTTCATATCGGCCCAGTCGCAAACAGGAAGTAGTTGTCCGACAGGTCTGAAAGTCGCTTAGGACGTACAACTTGTGATACTGAACCACCCTGCCAAATTTCAAATTGTTCTGATGTACGGTTTCTGAGAAAAGCTTGACGGAAATTTTCATACTCATGTTAACACATTTTCATATCGGCCCAGTCGCAAACAGGAAGTAGTTGTCCGACAGGTCTGAAAGTCGCTTAGGACGTACAACTTGTGATACTGAACCACCCTGCCAAATTTCAAATTGTTCTGATGTACGGTTTCTGAGAAAAGCTTGACGGAAATTTGTACATACAGACGGACGTATTTACGTACAAATGAAGTCCCAAACAGGAAGTAGTTGTCCGACAGGTCTGAAATTCGCTTAGGACGTACAACTTGTGATACTGAACCACTCTGCCAAATTTAAAATTGTTCTCATGTACGGTTTCTGAGAAAAGCTTGACGGAAATTTGTTCGGACGTACGTACGTACGTACGTACGGACGGACGGACGGACATGAGTAAAACTTAATGCCCCCCAACATGTCGTCGCGGGGGCATAAAAATAATTCGAGAATATGCGAAACTATATTTACCATAACTAAATATACACATGCATATAAAACATTGATTAATTGATTCATTGATTGTTTGTTTAACGTCCGTCGAGCTATTTCAGCTATGTTCAGGATGAGAATAAGTTAACATACACCATCGGAATCTTTCTTGTTCTGTAAAGGTGTCAAAACTGTTCCAAAATACGACCTTTTGGGTCTAATGTCATATTGTCGAAGTCGGTTGTTGCAGACTGCTTGTGAGCTTATCTTCTCAATTCAGGCATTCACACTGCAGTGGCTGTTGCAGTAGCGGTTCGATTCCGTAGACCCGGAGTCGCTATGCAAGGTCGACTACTTCACGGGCGGTCATTTTTAGCGCCATTCTGCTGGAATCTATTTCACAGCCGAGAAATTGAGTTCTAGTTTTCACGCCGGTTTTTAGCAAAAGAAACCGAAACATACACAACGAACGCGGATCCGATTACAACACCAACAATCAAGGTAGGTGGATAAAAATATAATAATCTCTCATATGGAAAACGATTTAGTAATTAATAAACGTATATATAATGCATTCACGAACATAAGAGTATATTTACTTGACAGCACGAAAATTAAATTGACAATTTAAAAATTTTCTGATGTTTTTGAAAATATAAGGCCATATATTAACGATACACAAATTGTAATTTTAATTGAATATTAATGGTGCTTTTTACAAAAATATCCTTTTCCTTATGTCAAAAGGTCACACCAAGCAATTCATGCAAATTCAAGTACGACAACGTGTTTTAAGAAAGAATATGTAAAACAGTTAACAGTGTTCTAACAGCGAACATGGTTTTTATTGTCATTATAACAGGTAACAACAATAACAATTTTTAAGAAAACAGATGACAGTTTAAGGTTGAAAAACAGTAAACAATTGCTTTATTTTCAAAAGCACAGTTAACAAACGTGTAAAATGCCAAAAATGCGTTAACATATCTTGACCTTCTCATCAGATAAATGGAAACCAAGATATGTCGGAAAAATTTATGATTAATTCTGTTAATTCGTATGTTAAAAATATTGTCCATTTTTTTGCATTCTGGTGTTAAAATAAAAAGGAAGAGTAATTAATTGTTAAGTCAGTGCAGCCTTTCACCCCCTATTTTAATAGGTACTGCAATCGAACTGCGATATTCGAGTGAATGTACGTCAACAGTTATGTTGAATTTTCGAGTTGTCTCTCTTTGTATACAGAACGGAGTTGTATTAAATTGGAAATATTTCTGTTTGGTCAAATTCGTGTCTTTAAATTTAATAATTCCATTTTTGGTGTCTTATATTAAAACATCAGTGTTAAACAAATAAAAACAAAACAAAAATAACTACAATATATTTTATAGACTATTGCATGAACTAGTACTAAGTATTTAAATCTAGAACTGAAAGAACTGATTACACTCAATTTTCAATTTTATGAACATTTCGGTTTAATATAAATTTTATTTTCTTTCATTTATGTAGTCATCACTGATCATCAGGTAGTCCATATTTCTTCTGTAGTTATAGTTCAAATTGGAAATAAAATTATTAACACAAAATTTAACGGTAATCTAAATCAACAGTAAACTTCAAATGTAAACATCAAAACGGTCAAAGGTTTAACAACAACACTTTACTGAATCGTAGATAGTAAAACACCTATGCAAACACAGATGTTTTCTGCACTCATGTCAACTATTTTTTTTAGATCTTTTATCATGCTTCCCGTTTGAAGCTCGTGATTACACGATAAAACAGTTGATAAAAAATTTGCACAAGAAAATAATAATTATAAAGTTGTACTCCTTCAATCAGAAATTAGCTTGCATTAAAAATCTTATATAACCACAAATAAGACCCAACCCACATTTTAGGGAAATTGAATAAATGTCAATCACTATGAAGGAGCAGGCTGCTGACTATTTGATGCAAAGAAGAAGAATCTGTATGCGCTACACTTCAAGATTTCTAGCAGAAAACAATTGTTTATTTATAAAATTTTTAAATGTGGTGCTATTTCCAATGGTTAATAACAAGCTAAAATTGTGGTCAATCACTTTTTTTTGTCGGGATCTCGGTGGCCGAGTGGTTAAATAGTTCGTCTACTATTGATCAAGTGGTCTGTCAACAATGGATTGAGGGTTTCGAGTCTCACCGCGGGTAGGATGCGTTCGACTCCAATCTTAATTGACAAGGATTGCCAGTTTTCCTACCGAAGGTCGGGTTTTTTCTCAGGGTACTCCGGCTTCCTCCCCATATAAAAACTGGACGCCATAATATAGCTTAAAATTTGCTGAAAGTGGCGTTAAACAACATTTAAACAAACTATATTTGTCACCACTGTTTCCGAGTAGGCACTTAAACATTTTATTAGAAATAGGATTGTATTTATATACATCCAGCTTGAAAAATGGAGGGTACTATATATAGTGATAGTGGTGTCCGTCTCTCTGTTCGGTACACTTGGAGGTACCCATCTCTTATTCTCATCTCCACATACAAAATTGAATTAAATTTTATAAAACTTTCACAGATTCTTTGTCACATAGTGCCATTGTACACCTGATATTTATATGTCTCCCAAACTAAGTTTGGGAGACATATTGTTTTTGTCCGGTTTCTTATTATTCTTCTTCTTTCTTTTTTCTTTTTTCTTCTTCAGGCCGTTCAATTTTCAAAATGGCAGCCGTTGAAGAAAAAAGTGCAGTTCTCAGATCTCAGGAATGATCAAAGCAATTTCAATGAAAATTGTTACTCTGATACAACTATCCTGAGCATTTTATGACCTGACATATATTTATAGAATGATATTTGACTTTTTCATACCCAAAACATGGACCTTTTCTGACATCGCGGAAATGGGGTTATCAATTAGCGAAAATTGCTGACGGTTGTTTTCTTGTCTTTTTAGTTTGTTCATATGTTTCTTTTTTTTTCCTGAATTATTTTTTTTTTTTAATTCACATAGCACTTTATGCCAGTGAAATATTTTTACTTTGATTATAATCAAACATGAGGTTCTCAATATTGGCAAATCGTTCCACTAATGCAGTTTGCTCTTGATTAGTTAATGATGCAATTACTCTTGATACTTCGCTACTGAATGTTTTATAAACGGGAATAGGTCTGAAATCATATTTAAACGTGATGCATTTGGCAATCTTTAAACTAAAGTTTATTTTTGTAAGAACTTTATTGAAAGAACATTTACTACGAATTGATCAAATCCATCCTCCCATGTCAGTGGTTACGATTCCATATTCGCCCCCGACCGAGCGAACGTGGAATCAGAACTCCTAACTTCGGAGGATGGTTGCAAAAACACGACCCCATACATAGTTCGTTCAGAGATCAAATATAGATCAATTTATGTCTATATACAAATATCGCATCCGTGGACGACTTATTTTTATAGTATATATAAGAACGAAGACGTTGAAATAATAGTTTTTTTCCCGTGTTAAGAATATTTTATGCGCAAATGTATGCGAAAATGAAACAAATTCGTATATACCCGCGTTACATCGTGTCCTCGTGTACCTAAAAATCGCTGTAGTGCCGGAAATTTAATGAATGGCGTGACATAAAGGAATAATATATATTTGCAAATAGTAAGATTTCATTTGCAATTAGAATTACATTTTGAGTATCAAAATCACATGGCATTATATTTTCCAAACTATAAAAAAATGAAAAATGATTTAAAAAAGCGTCAACTGCATTTTCATGCTGTGAAGTAAATATACGGTTTTTACGCTGTTTGTTTTCTTTCCGTGAATACATAGATATATGAGAAATTGTTATATATCTTTTTTATTACGAAACCGTTTTTCGTAAGAGAGAAAATAATATTTATTTCCACCTACCTAGATTGTTGTTGCAATCTAATTAAAATTAAATCTTTCACAAACTCCCCCTTTTTGTTATTGTCGTTGTGAAGATCTAACAACATCCCATTACAGGTCATCTCAGATTGAACTTTTGATATAAATATTATCCAATAAAAAATGTGGGTATCCCCAAAAAAATGAACCAATCAAATGTTAGCTTGTATCTTAACTTCGGATTTAATTATGAAAAATGTACAATAATACAATCCTCACAAGTCATGGTTTCTGTGTCCACATTTGTCCACGAACCCCTGACAAACTTAGCTAGGAAATTCCCGGGCTCAAAGTCACTATTTTGATTGGCTACATCATACCTTGATGTAGCCAATCAAAAGCTCGCTTTCATTCGCGGCTTGGTTAGGGGATATCCCGATGTCGATTGTAAATAAACCAAAACCGATATGTGTTGCATAGACCATGTAAAAGTCAGTGCATTTTGTACAGAAGTGTTTATAGTTTGTTATTACCGCGTTATTTATAAGTTGTTACGTTTTCTTCCCACTCAAGAATGAGTAAGAATGACTTCTGCCAAACACTTGCTTGTTTCAAGCAATTTCATTGGTTGATATTTTGAAGGATTGACGTCATACGAAAATCTTCTAGCCCGGGAATTAATTTCCTAGCTAAGTTTATCAGGGGTTCGTGGACACATGTAGACACAAAACCCCTGACTTGTGAGGATGCTATATAATACCAGAGAGATTCGGAATAATGACAGAGGATTCCTCAACATTTAAGGTTGAGAACACAATTTTTGATTGGTCAATACAGAAGTTCAACCTGAGATGACCTGTAATGGGATGTTGTTAGATCTTCACAACGACAATAACAAAAAGGGGGGAGCTTGTGAAAGATTTAATTTTAATTAGATTGATTGTTGTTGTTGTTATATATGATATGTTACGCGTTCGTTGTGTCCGCTCCGGTTCCGTTTACCAGGATAACCAGGCGGGTTTTCAGTTAGTACAATCTCGCTTTAGAATACTCCTTCCATGGAGACCATCGATGACGATATTTCGAGTAGCACGGTCCAACCTTGACAAGTCCCTTTTTATACTTTTAAGTAGTGTTTGAACTGAATACAAAGTTTACATGAAAACCGTTAGCCAAAAATTATGTGGGCTTTGCTCAGTTGCAGAGGACCATTTAAACAAACAGGTCTTTGAAGTTGAAAAATTGCGAGTAAAAATCAATGAGTAAATTGACAATTTTATTACACCATTACACCTAATAAAATACATAACTGAATTTTGAAAACTTCAAAGGGCTATGCGTTTCATTTTTATTTGTACTGTATATGATTACTAACGACTTCCTGTTTCATCATTTAAGTGTCTCGCATTCTAAGTAACTTACCGCATATAAACAATTCTGGTAGCATTGAATATGTCCGAAAGAGATCTTGAATGAAATATGGACAACTAATAATATAATATACAACCAATATTCCCATGATCCAAGTGCAGATGACATTTTGAATGATTATTATTTTTAACAAGGTTCAACGAAAATGCGCGATAACGCTATCATATCATATTTAAACAGATAAACAGATAAACACTCAATTTATATTACTTGTCCACATTTCATTTGCCCAAGAGAAATATATATTTAAAAAAAAATGACGACATGTATTTTATGTCACTACATGCTGTTTTAGGATATAAAAAATATAGGTCATTGGTAACGTCCTTTACGCTTCCAAATTTGTTAGACATAATTATTGCAATTAGGTTCTATGTGAATGAGACCATGGTTGTTTACATTTTACACCTCGCTATTACTCTGTATCAAATATTGACAAATGTAAGGTCTGACCATGTTCTGATTCGCATAGAACCCGCTTGTAATAATCTATTTCAAGATTTTTATACCTGAAAAATATTAATTTATATTTATTTTAATGTTTTATGAAATCTTTCTTTATTTAATAATTTCAGTTCATGTGTATATGAATGTAGATATAGTGCATTTTTGTTCGTTTTTTTTTTTTATTATATGTTCGATAAATTCATATTATCTGTTGTTTTCTTATTTACCTGTACAATGTACAAAGAAAAATTGAAAATTGTGTGTTAAGACAAAGACTGACCAACGAATGGCCTAAGTCATTGAATGTCCGCGGTTGGCGGACTTGGGAAGCAACTATTTTCGGTTAAGTTGGAAATGAGATAGTTTGAGATCAATATGTTATGACTTGTTTACGTCATTTATTTATATTGACATTCAATGACTAAGGCCATTCGTTCAGTCTTTGTCTAAATTTTTGACAAGAAACACCGTCATTTGTATAGTTGCATAATCTTCTAGACTTGTATATTATTTTGTGTTTATGCTGTATCGTCATGTTTGTCGATCCGATACTTAATAAGCTTACTGGTTGGTAGACTCTTTAGACTTTTATATAATATTTTGAACTACCTGTATTGTGCTTTTACACGATCCCAGTGGACTTGTATTATTCCGTCACCGAATGAAAAAATACTTTAAGCATTTAGAGTTAAACGCCATTGATGAGTCTTAAGTAGACGAAACGCGCGTCTGGCGTAATGAATTTGTCACCTTGGTAATTTTGATTACATCTTGTTGGAATATTTGAGTAAAGCCAAGTAACAGCACGGCACGTCCGCGGTTGGCGGACTTGGGAAGCAACTATAATCTTCTAGACTTGTATATTATTTTGTGTTTATGCTGTATCGTCATGTTTGTCGATCCGATACTTAATAAGCTTACTGGTTGGTAGACTCTTTAGACTTTTATATACTATTGGACTTGTATTATTCCATCACCGAATGAAAAAATACTTTAAGCATTTAGAGTTAAACGCCACTGATGAGTCTTAAGTAGACGAAACGCGCGTCTGGCGTAATGAATTCGTCACCTTGGTAATTTTGATTACATCTTGTTGGAATATTTGAGTAAAGCCAAGTAACAGCACGGCACGTCCGCGGTTGGCGGACTTGGGAAGCAACTATTTTTTCATTCGGTGATGGAATAATACAAGTCCAATAGTATATAAAAGTCTAAAGAGTCTACCAACCAGTAAGCTTATTAAGTATCGGATCGACAAACATGACGATACAGCATAAACACAAAATAATATACAAGTCTAGAAGATTATGCAACGATACAAATGACGGTGTTTCTTGTCAAAAATTTAGACAAAGACTGACCAACGAATGGCCTTAGTCATTGAATGTCAATATAAATAAATAGGCCATTCGTTGGTCAGTCTTTGTCTAAATTTTTGACAAGAAACACCGTCATTTGTATCGTTGCATAATCTTCTAGACTTGTATATATACCTATGCGCGTTAATTGTTGACAAAGCAATTACATAACTGTTTAACGTATACAATTAAACATGTAATGCATTCAGAGAATATACACCAAACGAAAACGTTACAGTTCAATTAATTATGGACAAATAACCGCCAAAAATTGACGAAAAACAATTTGCAGAAAGGACAAATATGAGGCCATAAACTATTGGCTTTAAACAATCACATTGACATAAAATTATTAAAGCTACTCTAGGCCAAACCTTGTGTTAATACTTAACAACACTGACATACAAAACCACATCAAACCAACAAAAACACACACCCCCACCCCTTTTACCATTTGAAAAAAATCTCCCGCACAATACAGAAAAACACATTTTAAAGACTTGACGGTGGGGATGTGCGTACCCATTGGATGAGAACACTCAATCTGGTATTTTCTAAATAATTCGTACGTACAACATTTACGCAAACACATTCTGTTTAATTCCTCCATGTACGCCTAGTAAGCAGAGTTACGTTGTTCATTACGACAGCAATGGCCATTTTTATAAGTTTATTTATAGTATTTCTTTTACTGTATAAAAGTCATAATCACTCACTAATTCACTAGTTCTATGCAATGGTCACACTGCAAATTGAAGACTTAGTTTGCTCAGCACTTCGTTGAAATGAACAAAAATATATGTTGTACTATAGTAGTGTTATTACTGTGTTCAAAAGTGGCAGCTTTATAACATTCATTATATTCAGTTCTGTTTACAGTATGTTTAGTAATAACACATACATGTATGTGTGTGTATACGTTTTTTAGTTTATATTATGTTATATGCAGTAGATTTTTTAAATTATAAATGTATATTACGCAAATTTAACATCATGTTCAGTTGACACACAATATATTCAGTATTTAAACTGAAAATGGGTTTTTTCATCTAGATATGCTGTATGTTATATACGGTGGATTAGCCTTTTATAGTTCATATGGTTTGATACACAAATCAGCGTATGACGAAAAGATGATTTCTTTTTATTTTGCCATTGTCAGTTTATACTGACAACTTGTTCGCAGATCGTAGTGAGTGCCGTGTTTAGAGAATTCCTCACCCCTTTCACTTTAAAGACCTATTTGTAGATGTCGAAAAAGAGTAGGTTCATTATAATCCCCACAAAAAGTTTATGTCTACGTGCCTACCTGATTCTAAATTCTGATTGCAGAATAAAATTCCTTTTCACTGGTTTATATCCCTTTCTGACTAATTTGTTAACTAGTTTTCGTCCATCTGCATCTGCAAAACTGCTGATTTGATGTTAACCAATCATCCCGTTATTCAGACAGGTTTGCATTGCGTTGCTTATTAGTTTGTTATATCTTTAAATTGTTTATTGCTTGTTGTGTTCGTGAGTGGTCTTGTTTACCACTTGTAATTTTGTCCTTGGATTTAGTTCGAGTACACCTCGTAATCGTATACTTTACTTTATTAAATTGGAAGTCCTTTTATTTCAAACTATTTACACGTCAGTTTGGATATTAACCAAGCAAGCGAATAAATTACAGTCTTTTGAAGGGATGTGTGTATGAGTTTGGAGGTATGTTTTGCACTCAGTGACAGAACGTTAGTCGGGTTTTGATCATCATATGCGTCTGTTTGTCACTATACCAGCAGTCAAGAGATCTTCAAATTTAATTACAAATGTTTATTAATTTATTATTGTTTCAATAAAAAACAATAGTATTACATTTTCTATACAATCTACCTTATAAAGAGTATTTTGGAGACGCTTCAAAACAGTCTACGAGTTCTATATAATGTCACCTCCATTACCATTACCTATCTGTGCATCTTTCCAAAACTAATTATATCAGAGATCTTTATCAGTTTAGGTTAAAAGACCTAGACCTACAAATTTGGAACAAATTTAAAGATCCGAAACCTGATACGAAACAATTTATTTACGCCTCACAATGGGACAATCAATTTAAAAAATAAAGGACGATCGCAAATTAAACTGTAAAACAAAGCGTTCTTTAATTTTATTAATATGGATTGTTTAAAAAAAGACTAATCCGAACATGCTTTTAAACTCTGCCTTGTTTAAATTGATTGTATAATACATTTGCAGTTCACAGCTTGTGACGTAAATTTAACTATGAAATTGGAAACAAAATTGGAAAACGGTAAGTGTAATTTGGTAATTTATTCGTGTATTTATTTTGATATAGATGTAACAATAATTTGTTATAGACTGATTTAAAAATTCGTTTTTCTATTTGCCTTGTGTCAGAAATTGTCACAAAATTAACTCAAGTTCGACAAGATATCGAGTGAAGCGAACAAGTGTAAATTAACAAAAAAAAATAAATATCTAGACAGTTTATTTTAATAAATGGCAAGTTGTATTCCGACCTTATTTTAAAAATAAGTGCAATCTGGGTTGAGTAGAATCTCATAAAACGGTTGTTTACCTTATGTGCTAAATTTCTACATTGAGGACATTGAGTGCAAAAATGAAAAGATAGTTACACACCACAATACATTTTGTCTAACGCTGGAATCAAATAAAATCAAATAAAATCTAGTTACACACAATACAATTTTTCTAATGCTGGAAGCAATCAAATACCACGTGGCATACAGTAAACTTTTAAATAAACAGACACACTGAAGTATGTCGTCATTATGATATAGTATATGTTCTAAATTCGTGTACATTTAAATCTGACAAAGTAAAGATTTTTAAGGTAAAATACCGGAACACTTTTATTATAATCTTTTGATACAACGACTAAAGCGACGTCACATACTATCAGTTGCGTAAGGTTTTTGAATTTTTCAACAACGCAAAAGGAAATTGCATATATTGTAGTGCATTTTACATATAAAAAATAAATCTTAATATCGTTGATATTTTACTGTCTTTGTTGGGATATTTTCAATGCAATCGTCAAAATTTTTGTAAATAGAAAAACTGGATTCCACATGTGCTTAAATTAAGTAATATCCCATTACTGTAAAATAATTTTTAAAAAATGAAATGCAACATTAAACATTTTTTCCAAATATGAATTGTTTCTCGCTCCAACTACGAAATGACAAGATTAGACACAGCTTCGTGGAGTATCTTCAATTGTCATCGCCAGGCTGGTGAATCAATGTGGACTTTAACCAGACCGCGACAGCAACAGAAACTCACGTGCAGAAACAATATCAATTGGATCAGGCGTCTGACGTATAGTGACAAGACAGTCCGAAATTTTACCGTTTTAGAACGAATAAAAGTATCCTCGTTTTTAGTTTGGCGATCCGACAAATCACAAAACTAAATTTGGATTAACACGGCAGTAAAATCAGGCCTACAACCGTGTATGTGCTTGCGCTTCAGGCGTCCATACCATGAGTAGTACAAAGATACCGCGACTTGGTTCAACTTTGATTGATGATTCAAAGAAGAGATGGCAGTAATCTTTTACAGAATCCGTTGAAAGGCTCGCGACGAACAATTCAGTTCGCATTTCTTTTCCGTAGAGTATTCATTTGATTTAAACTATTTTATGTAAATCTGGTTCAGTGATAAATTTCAAACCAACGATACAATGAGATGGGTAAAAAATTCCTTGTAATTCCATATTACATGTCGACTGTAGGTTCGCTTTTTCTTGAATTCATTTTGGATTTTTGCATCTTGGGACTGGCTAAAAAGTGCTTATTGCTTATGTCATGCCATCGCGGATAATGCACTTTTCTCGGAGACAACTGTTTCGTTTCAGACATGTATTTTTTAATATATAAAATCGTGTTTACACATTTTTGTGCGATATGTTTTAACGAAATTAAATACACTTGTTTAGTTCTTTAATAAATTCAATTTAAAAATGTTCAAAGTCAGTCTTAAAATCAAGCTTGTTATTATAGTTGAACAAATAATATTGTGGTCTTTATTATTATTAGCCATATAAAACACCGTTTTATTCTAACAGATCAAGGTCACTGTAATTATCTAAATATACTCAAAGATTTAAATTTTATCTTTCGCTTGCATACACTTTGAATCACAAATGTTTACTTTCTTATATAAATAGTAATTAAGTTGAAGAAGTAAAATATACATTTCTTTTCCAAAAGACTAAACTTAGAATTATGTGTTATTATTTTTAGAAAAAGATATGCCATTAAAAGATTTGTGTATACATTTTTGTTGTACAGTGACGTCAATTTCTATTCCTTAATGGGATCACATAAATTATGGTAATGAAATATGATTTACAAGTTATATCTATCATGCAAGTAGGAAATAATTTTTTTAAGTTAACGTGTGGAGTACCTTACTTTGAAGTCTTTAATTCTGTGAAGTCATTTTCTGAAGACAAATGGAGACAGAAGTGAAGCAAGCAGGAGAAGGCTTGAAAAAATCTGTAAGTAAAATACGGAAGTTATTTAATATTTATAACTTTTACATGAAACTACATCGGAGGTTAAATCATATTTATATTGCATATGTCTCTTGCTTACAAATATATCGGTGACTTTAGGAACGCTTTAGCTGTGTTTAATATACGTACTTTATTTTCAAATGCCTCCATTTCGCTTATGTGTCGCACATGACAAAGCTAATGTTTTGCAATCATACGTCAATCATTTGCATGTAATAGATTTAATACGTTTCACGTTTATAAATAATATATATTATATAATTTTTTTAATATAGGGAGCAGATTCATTTAGATTCATTATGTTCTCTAATCATAATCATAGATAGCGTCGGATATAAGTCTTATTAAAATTAAATCTTTCACTTTCTCCCTTTTGTTATTGTTGCTGTAAAGATTTAATTTAATTCGATTGCGTTGGATATTCTATTGTAAGCTAGACATCATCATAGATTATAAGTCTTGATACTAGAAGTGGGATAAAATCTTACTAGTGCGTGCCATACAAATAGCTAAATGGCATACCCCCTGTAAAAATTTTCCACTTTTAGAGTTTAATAAAAGTCGTCAAAGTACCATAGTTATACTTTTCTATCTGCGACAAACGCGAGTTTTGTATCATCAAGACTGAAACCAAAAATATTGAAGAGTGAAACAATGTCAGAACTTTCTAATAGTAGTACTACTCAAGACACAATCACAATTTACAAGAAAAATAATTGTTAGTTTTAGAAGAAACACTAATATGGTTTCCATAAAATGTGGCATTATACAGAAGAAATTTGTTGAATATTATTTACAACTGCTAAATTTCTATGAAATCCTGTGATCAGCATTACACAATTGTCACCTCTTGAGAGCAATTATATCTTGAAAACGATGTATTGGAAAATGTATAGACTAACACAGTATGAAAACCGAAAATTTGTAAGCAATTCCCTCATTTTTCATTTTTTGGGATTTTTTTTTATCCCGCGAACCACGAATTTAAGAATCCAACGAACTGTTTTTTTTCCTCCACCTACGAAAATAAATGAAACCACAGTAAACGACAATGATACCGCGAAATAAAAATCCAAGAAAGCATATAAACATAGATAAAGGTGTTAATTTTTATTTACTTAGATTTATTTTACTATTGTAACTGAGATTTTTATATAGGTTAATATTATGTTTGGGTATTTTAATTATATAGCAGGTCTGTAACAATCATATCTAAATTTTCAGCTCCTACAGGCGGCTAGAAAGTGTGACATGGAAACAATGAGAAAGCTCTTAGATGAATGGAAAAATATAGATCTGTCTTTTGTTGACGAGGTTTGGATATTTTTGTTTATAGTTGTAATTAACAAGTATAACGCAGGCTTATAAAACATAACAACACTTGATAACAGTGCTACAAGTTCTACAATATACCTCCATTTTCTTCTGTAAAATTAGAAATATTTTCAACTGACGTGTTTTGTGGCAGTTACTAGTAGCTGATAGCATACAATAAAAGGGGTAAAGTCAACACTCTGTCTAAAAGTATGTTTGACAATATGAAAAAATAAAAACAGTTTGCTATGTAATAACCATTCACTTACGTAATACTCCTTATTCTACTACACAACCCAATTTATTCAGGCAGGAAAGACTTTATTACATCATTGTACCGCGGCTGGTGACAAAGAGAACTCACTTCTACTACTACAACGTGGAGCACCTACAAACATAGCAGACAATGTATGTACCTATGTTAAATCTAATTTGTATAGTCTTCAAAGTATATCATTTCTCAAGTTTTTCTTCAAACTTTACGGTCTTAGTACTGCTCTACTGACATGTTATCCGAATTGGGTATTTCAAAATACGTCTACAAACACATGAATTAAATTGAAACTAGTTTCTATCAAATCTAGTGAAAAAGAGAAACATTTTAATGGAAAGTTATAATATGTATACATTTTTAAGGCGTAGACAATGAGTTTCTAAATAATATCAGAACCTTATATCAGCATTTGATATTTCAGATGGGATTAACACCCTTACATTATGCAGCCCGAAAAGATTTTACAGACATCATTGAAAATCTGTTAGCACACGGCGCTGCTGTGAACTCGACAGAAACGGTACTTATTAATCCGACTAAATTTTATTTGTTCAGTTAATTCATGGCATTGGTACTTCTTCTTTGCGAGTATCAGTTGCAAATTCATCAAATTATATACAGAACGAAACATAAAATGGAGAATATAGAACAGGCGCGAGGATGATTTTAAAATATAATCTGACAGACATTATCAAGAAACATATAATATGTAAAGATGAAAAACGATAAAGCCCTGTTATGTTGTATTTTATTACAGAAAACTGCTCAAACTGCTTTGCATGTGACGGTCGCGAAAAATTTTCTGACAACAGCACAGTTCCTGCTTTTCAGTGGCGCAGATACTTCAATGAAAGACAAGGTAATGTAACTTTCTTTAGGGAGAATTTTCGAGAATTTTGCAAAATAGCAAGGAAGTGATAATTACTTTCTTGTGCTCAATGTGGCAATTGCTTACATAGACCTGCACATGCAACACGTAATACACAAGATATTTTATTGTTTTTTTGCCAAGTCCAAAACTGTTTTACTCTTTTCATATTTGTTGTAATTTTTAAATTGAATGAAACTTAGCATAAAGGAAGTACATTATATGTAGATGTGCATGAAGGAATTTTATTGACCTCGGATATCATTAAGGTGAGATAATTGGACTTGAAATCGAACCGGGGGGTATCGCTTTGTGAGCGTGCTCACAGTCCACACTTGTTTGCTTAAGTATAGCAAACATACCTTTGAAAACGCAGAATTATGTTTTTAAGGTTAGAATCTACAACACTCGGAAATAAAACAAAAATCACACTTTGACAACATGATATAGATGTCTTTGTCGACATATGACATATATAACACTGATTACATCAATTGTTCCTAAACAATGCCACATTTGTTGTACAAAAATGTCATATCTAAAACATAACAGACAATGTATCTATTTACAAGTCAATACATCTCTCAGATAAACGGTCAAAATCTTTAGTCTTATATTAAATTTAAAATTTCAGATCAAAATCTAGCCATGACTGATAAAAATTGGCAAATGACCTGATGTATTGTCAAACTTATTCGAATTAACTGTGCCAAAAAAATACTGGAAGGAGTATTTTTGTTTCTTTTTATTATTATCCCAGTGTCTTTTCACCCGTTATTTGGACAAGTTCCTTTAAAACCTGTCCTCGCTTGTAGAAAGTAAAAACCTGAATTAAAGTAGTCTCTGGTAAATTTTTTTAGTCATTGTTAAGTTTTTCTAGAACTTAATTTAACCTATTTACTGTGATGACAATAGGAGGGTTCCAGAGCTCGACCAACATAGCGACGTCTTCATGTGGCGGATAGGGAAACCAATCTTGTTGAGCCGTTATCAGGTTAAAGTGTAGAAAGATTGATCGGACAGCTTTGGTAACGTGATGGAGAGGGTAAATTGCCGCCCTAAACAAAAACTCATCATTTTCCCTAAGCAGTCGAAATTGTGTTCCCGATGTCCCACCCCTTTAATCGTTGATTTATTGTTCATATGGCCTTAACACGAGATGACACTATGAATTCAAGTTAAAGAGGACTGATATATGATTTCAGCCTCTGCAGACGTTAAATTCCCCTTTAGACGTAAAGGTAGTGTGGTATTGTAATCGTCGGTAATCACGGGTTCATTCATACCAATTTTTACAACAAGACGTTTTCCTCCGCGGAAAATGTACGTGAAATGCTACATAATGATGTATGTGAGGAAAAACCCCCCAAAACTTTGCATTTTCTAATACAGCATCACAATGAATGTTACATTGTACTCTCGTAACATACTTTGGTGAAATTTACAGTCAGATTAAATCCTTCACTGTACCATTTTGAAATTGTGAATGGGCTGTTTGATGAAAAGATATCGTCCCATTTGTACACATATGGCCAGAAAACGTGTGATTATATATTTTTACTTTCCTTTATTCCCCAGGAAATAATTTTTATGATTGAGAATTACATTTTTACGTATAATAAATATTTTGATCCCACTATAAATAATATATTTTAAACACATTTCAATACTGAAAATGAAAGCCCGATCTATTTAAACAATATATCCCTCTGCATACAAGACATTTTCAGCAAAGACCTGCCAGAGTCAACATAATGACAAACTTGATCTTAAACATTAAAAGTAAACTAGTAACAGTTAGTACTTAAATGTTTAATCTACCGTTTAATGTGATAAAAAAAGATTACAGAACACTTTGAAATTTGATATTGTTCAAGTACATATTTCGTAATAGAAATTGTCTTTTTATTGCACACATAGCATTAGGTCAAATCATTATAATATATTTGGAATTTGTTGTTAATGCAAGATATATTCTACTGGAAAATGTGTAAAAAAACCGGCATTGTTTCGGAATAATTGTAATGTTTGAAATATCCAAATTTATTATTGATATTGACAATAAAATGTCATAAAAATACCAAGGTTAATAGAATTTATTACGACAACTTACTAATACATACAACTGAGATACATTTTGTGTATGCATTTTATGATAAACAATACATAGTTGATTTAAAAATTTACTAACAACACCGCCCTATTTAAATGGTAACACTATTGTTAATTAACGTGCCATATTTAAACTATTAAATATATGTTTATTTCAATAAGTAAGTTTTTATTAGTGATATTGAAGAAATCTTTGTGACGTTGTAAGTAAAACCTTTAATATTTAAAATATTTACATTGCTTCTCTCTTCGGACCCATTGTATTTTATTACATGTCGTCAAAAACAAATATTTTGCGTTTAGCTCTAATTTATTATAGCAATAATATAAATTTTCAGTGACAGAAAGTATTATAGCCAATACAAATATACATATAAATTACAAGACATTGTTTGGTTAATTCATTATACATTTTATATATACAGTATATATTGCAAGATCTTGTGTAGGACTTTGTACCAAATGGAATAATACAATCGCAATTTTTAGTTTTGAAAAACGGACATAGAGAAAGTGTGATTATACATGAATAATCTAGATCAACAATTAAAAAAAACATACACTTCTTAATATATGTTAGTGTAATAATTGACGAGAAATAACATTTTTATAAACATGGACGATTCGGTTCTAGATAATGATGATTTGGACTTGCTGCTACCGGTGCGTTTTGTTTTCATATAATTTCGTTTTGACAATTTTTGTTTTCACTTTTACGAAAATCAAATTAAATAAAATTAACCTCGGGGATAATACTACTTAGCAGTCAGATGGCACTTTGAAAAAAAATATTTTCATATAATTTGTTGTTTTTCAGCAAGGAAAGTCGGCTATAGCTCTTTGCAGATCAAAAGAAATGAGGAACTTATTAGCTGGGTTTGCACAAGGCTCACAAGGTGGACTTCGGTAAGACTTTATGAACTTTTAGTCTACAAGACAGTTTAAAGGACATTTCTACGCATTATCATTAAATTTTGTAAACAAACATTCACTTGAACATATCAGCATTATTAATTTAAAAACTACTAATATTTATAGTTTTTTTCAGAGAAATACAGTTACAAACAATAGAAATGCAAGGAGGAACTAAAACCTTTGCCGACCGTCTCGATCTTCTTATAGACTTTACTGGTGGGTCCCCGGATGATAAATTCTCAGTTATGTGCCGGAAACAAGCTATTGATTATTCAGACGAAGACTTTGGACTAACAGACAGGGATGAAATATTCAGTGATGTCGTAAATTATAGACTTGGCCGTAAAGGTCGACCAACACCAGTTACTCTGTGTGTACCAGTCTTTGGAGAAGTGCAAGGAAAAGAAGAACTTGTCTTGAAAGGAAACAGAGGAATTTCTGCTTTAGTTGAGTCTATGAAGAATGAAGAATCGGTATTTAATTTTAGTTTTTAAAATAATAAATAAAAACTGTTTGGCCTTTAGGCTTACGGATTTTAAAGCATAGTTGAAACATATTTTATTGGCACAAATTTTTTTAGTTTATAGTGACCCTTGTTGTTGTTATTGATATTTACTATCAAATAAATATGTTTATCAATCAACTACATTAGAGATCAGACATGGATATAATCATGACCAAGTAATTTGAAAGGTACATTTTAAAAGTACAAACTTTGGAATATTAAGTTGGGATAAAAGAGAGAGTGGGGGCGGGTGCGAAAATAAAATGTGGATGCTACTCCCTTTTCCAGTTTTACAATAATAAAAGCTTTTACTTGTTGCAAATCGGCAGTTTCTTTAATATATAGCTGAACATGCAGTTGTTTCATGAATTAGTTCGCCATATAATAGTATATTAAATTCAAATAGTAATTTAATCGAGCGTACACTTAGTTGTAAGTTCGTCCATAAATAAAATGCAAGACATAAATAGTGTTCCATAGTTTGAGTTGCAGTAACACTTTAACATATTTGGTTTTCAATAAGGTTAGTTGAAAACGTCGAAAGATATTACATACCGAGAATGTCGTAAATACCATCTAAAGGTTTCAATAAAAAAGACTGATGTTCATGGGTGAGACAATGTCTCAATGTGGATTACAATATATAAATTGATGCTGTTTATGAACATTAAACAAATACTTTTCAGAAGTATTACTGTATTGTGACGGTTGACATGTCATTATTCGATGCATTTGTAATCATCAGTCGTCCAATCAAAGAAGTTTTCATTGTTGATTCTGACGCTATCACATTTAAATCAAAAGTGAAGCCTGGAGTAGAACTAGTTCTGCAGCCTGATACATTTGACCCAGGCACTAAAATTACGTTGGAAGTAAGTATATCATGATTTATTCTTAACTTTTAATATAGCATGTCTTTGCAACTTTAATTAGATTTTGGTCCGAACACTATTTCCCTATTTCTGTAAACCACAAATATGATCAAATGTTAATGTTATACTGACTTATTATATGATTGTTTGAAACATATTTGGTCAAGCATTCATAAAGGTTGATATATTTGTGCAATCGAAGGCTCAAACAAAACAACTAGTATATGTACCTCTAAATGCAGAAATCATAGCTATGGCAGCAATTTTTCTAAGAATCTTTTCCGTGTCTGCACTGACTACCAGGACTGTTGATTGTCCACTAGAAGTAATATCAGGCTATAGGTAATTTGGACTATATATCAACGGTATTATACAATAACAAAAACTATCTTGATAGTTTCATCTTGAATGCAATCTTTTGTTTTAGATAACAGATCCTCCAAATTCTGAGCTATTTGCAACTCCTGCTATGAACGGTATTTACTCTTGTACGTGTTTCTGTAGTGTACAAACGGAAAGCAAAGCAGGGCCAAAAACTGATGTATTTTATAGATTTCCTATTCCAAAGGAATATGGTCAAGGCGGGAAAATATGCGCATTTAGTTCCAATGTTTATGAAATTGGAGACGTAAGTGCTGAAAGTTGGGTTGCTTTGGACACAAGCGTCAATATTTCTGGCAAATGTGTTGAGTTTTCTACAAGAACATGTACTGTGTAAGTAGATTTGTCATGCCCATATATGTACGTATTTTTTTTACAGTAACAGTCTTCAAAACAATATCGTTGTATTTTGAGAACTAACTTGTTGTAGATAATTAATTAGTGATTGTATGATAGTGTTGTTTAACTGCACTTTTATTTATTTATCTCTTTCTTTCGAAGCATTTGCCTAGCAGAATAATGTGATACCTATAAGTTTTAGACCATGGCTGTTGAAGTTATTAATAAATAGTCTGTCCTTGTGGCTTCTTCTAGTAGCAACATTGACAGAAATAATGCCATACAGATTAAACATTTTTGGGGTATAAATTTGTATATAGAAAACTATAAGACCAACATTTAAAATGCATTTACAATATTGCAGAAAAACATGTGTGGAAACAAGGGAAGAAATAGACCCATCTACTTTGACGAAAAAAGTGCACGCTTTGTTTGAAAAGTCACAAAGACGACAATATACAGTTATGTTTTTAGTTATGTCAAAACGTATTGGATATGGAAATACATTTACAATTATTGTTGAATGTGTTAAAGTGGAAAAAGCTGAAAGTCGGAAAAACTACTGGCTACAAGAAGGCTACATTGACCAAAAACCTACGCAATCAGCATGGTTTGACGCTCATTCAAGGTACAAATATCGGTGCAAATTAAGCAAGGCGCTGCAAAATTTGCAGGTTGTTGGTGATTCCGATGAAGTTTATCTACAGTTTCACGCTAGGAGAATAAATTATCAATGTTTCACTCTTCAGATTGCAGAAAACTTTGAAGAAGCCGTTGGTGATATACAAATATTTTTAGTGGAACAAAACAAATCTCGAGAAGAAAACAAAGATTTGTCTATTCGGCAAGAGAAAACAGAAAAAGTTGTACAGGACAAACTGCTAACGTCAATTTCTATACAGTTGTTTAAATACAAAAAACAAGATGATACAATAATACCTAGTTTGCCTCCTATGTCTCCAGCAATGAATAAATCTACGGTGACTCTTACTCCTGTTAACAATGAACCTCCAATAGTACCTAAATTTGCTACGATTAAAGTGATAAACTTCAAAGAGGAAGCTAAAGGAGATCCATCATGGAAAGGTTCGTTCCTTAGAAGCGCTGTTTTGTATAAAATATTATCATGTTAAATTGAATACATTTTTACACTTTTAAAAGTTAATTAAAACTACAAGCGATTATTTTCCCGATGCAAGTGTTTTTTTATTTGACTTTGCACCCTTTGAATTATGTGCAATAAAACTTTGTAATATAAATTAGGACATATATACACGTAACTAGTCTAAAATTATTGTTTTGTTTGCTTGTTTGAATGGCATTAAATCATCAAATGATTTGTTTTATCATGGCGTTCAGTGTTTATTTCGTGGAGGAAGCCGGAGTACCCAGAGAAATCCCCGACCTGTGATCGGATAACTGGCAATTCTTGTTGACTAAGATTGGATTCGATTGCATCCTTTCCGCATCGAGACTCTAACCCGCAACTTCAGTGTTGACATACCACGTGATCAATACTATCTTTACCACACGGTAAGGGAGCCCCTAGACTAAAATTATAAATATTGGAAACAGAAATACTTGATATAATTATTTTCATAAATACTGTTTTGGTAGGTTTTACCAATGACTCCTTTTTGCGTGGATTGTTAGACCAGTTAGATGAGGAATGGTTTAAGACTATTATTTTACTTGGAATATCATACAGAGAAGTACATACGGTGTTGCACATGGAAGGCACTCAAGAACAAAAAACCCATCATGTAAGCAATACAGGGCAGAGATTTTGTTATTAGTGTTGATCGCATTGGGTATTAAAGCTCCTAGATGAATAAATAGCGATCATTATAATTAGGTATGTGGGTAGGTAATATGAAGGCGATGTGTCACCTTACATGGTTGATGACCTTTCACCTTGACCTTAATATCGGCGGGGGTCTACAGAGATGGATACCATCTCACTGATATCTAGTTGAATATTGTTAGTATGCTAGCAATTTGTTTAATCTAAAAGAAATTCACGCATATCTATCACCGTATTTTGTATCTGTATTGTCGAATAACATTTTTTACAATCCAAAGAATATTTTGCCAGTCTGATTAAAATACGATCTTGCTATGCTCCTATTTTATTTCGTCAGTGTTGACCATGTATTACAGGATAAGACGAATACTGTACTTAATTATATACATAAAACTAAGTATACCGGACTATGATGTATGTACACAAAAAACCATGAGTGCATACAGGGCTATCATATACATGTGCACAAAAATCATTAAAGAAAACGGGTATGATATGCTTGTACATAACTATAAAAAGTAATATTAAACATTAGTTTAAAAATCTTTTTGGTTTTGTAAATTTTGTTACACTTGATAAGATATTTTACATTACAGTTTTTACTACGTTGGAGAGATAGTAGTAGAGCAAGGGACGATCAAGGTCTTGGTTCGCTTTTAACAGCCCTTTCCAAAAGTGGGAGACGTGATATTTGTACATCAGTTTTGTTGGATATGAAAGAATGGTAATTTTACTTTGCTTTTAAGTTGTGTTGCAAAATGTTCTACTTATAATGTAACAAAATGAAATTTGGTTCGTTTATTTGGTTCTATTACTTCACAATTCGAATATAAAGACCAGAGGTATTCTTGTATAAATTGTGTTCTTTGTCTTCTTAGTGCTTGCTTAGATTTAGTTAAGAAGCTAAAACGTCTTATTTTTGTTTTATTACTTAAATAATTATGTATTCGTCAAATGTTATCAATTCAACAATTACAGTAAGGGTATCAAAACTGGGGTGTTTGAATACAGTTTTTATGTTTATTCAACGCGACCACCTAAGTTTTGCAATATTCCAATTTCTCCGGTGGAAACAATAATATCGAAGTCTTTTGAATTGTGATTCAATTGTGATGGTAATTCAAAGGGGTGTAATTGACTATAGTTTTAATGTTTATTTAACTAGTCTACCTAAGTTTTGCAATATTCTCCAATGGAAACAATAATATAAAAGTCTTTTGAATGGTGATTTACTCTTTCTATTTTTGTTTTGTTTGCCTTTTTAGTCTTTCGTGTTGTATATGCCTATTTAAACCCGGGTTTGTAATTGTCCGTTTTGGTCAGTTTACTTGCTGTTTTTCTTACTCGGTTAGGAATATTATTTGTTTATGAAAAAGTTTTTTTTATTCTTGCTAATTTTTAATTAAAACTTTTAGCTGTAAACATTTTTTTCATGATAGGTACCAAAACGATGACAACAATAAGACAAAGTTGTGGCGCTGGGTTAACAAAGCATTTACAGATTCAGACTTGTATAATCCAGGAGGTAAATGCTGAATTTTAATTCTTTTTTAAGGGTCTGAGTGGCCGAGTGGTTAAGGTAGTTTGTCATCTACTATTGATCACGTGTCTGTCAAGACTGAGGTTGCTTATTCGAGTCTTACGGAGTATAGTGCAAGAGCGAATCCAATCTTTAATTGGCAATGATTGCCAGTTTACCTACAAACATATTTGGTTTTATTCCAAACACAACTGTGAAATTTTAGTCAGTAATTTATTCCTTAGAAGATATTTTATTTTACAGCAATAAGTCAAAATTTAACAATTCTCAAACATACAATAATAGAGATGCCTATGTTACTTTGTAGCATTTACACAAAATCTCATTTACCATGTGACTGAAGTAGGTGGTTCATACATGTGCTTCCAATGTTTGTAATGTATGGTCAACTTGGGTCCAAATCCATGTTTTCCATAGAACAGAAATTTTGTATATGCTGACAAAAAAGTTTGGCAATCACTTTTTAGAGGGGTACAGGTGGAATATTTAAGTTAAGTTAGTTTGTTTTTAGAATTTACTTCATTTGCCCAATAAATTGTCCACTTGTTTTACCTTTTTGATTAGCAATTTTTTATCTTTTTTTTTAGAACTTTTCAGTTTGTAAATCGATTTTTGCTTAGAGCTTGACATTGAGGAAGAGCTGTATATAACCCCAAAAAGAAATACTCCTCTTTGGTTTATAGAGACATTTTTTCTAATTATAAAAGACGAACTAACTTTAAAATAAGTATTAAAAACGGATGTTATTTCTATTTATTTTAAACATTCACTTTGTTATTGTAAACCTTCATGTCTGATTGTATCCAAAAGAAGTTTGATTGCCTGGTCTATACAAATCAGACAATTGTGAAAATAAAGGACACATTTTTGATATAATTTATTGTATTATAATGCAAGAATAGTAAATTCTGCCATTATACAACGTGAATATAATCATATGTTTAGCAAAAATACATTATATTCTATCTGCCCTATAGATTAAAAACTTTAACAGTGCATGTTTTGTGTTTGTCTTTAGATTATCCTTCACCAATGTCAGATCAGTTCCTAGTACTATTAACACAATCCATAGAGAACCCTAGTTTTGAAATAGCTGTACCTCTAGGAATGTCTAGAATTGAATCCAATAAAATACTGGAAGATAAACTTCTAATTACTGAGGAACACAAATTACTAGCAGTGAGTACTGACAATTGTGAATGTTTAATAATGTCTCTTCTTTCCACCTTTGAAATGAGCTTATATTATTTAAAGATTGGAAGTGATTAACGGCAACATTAGTTTATTTACTTTGTACTTTTTAATTTCTGTCAGTCTGTGTCATCTTTAAATCAAATATCCGGGCTAAGGTGCTATATTTAATTGGAAATGTCGCGCGACTTTGACACAATAGACAGTTCTTTATTTACCTCCAATTTCTTACATTTGAGTTGTACTTACATATTTTTACATTTTTATATTTGTAAAGGTAACAATTATTTGAATAGAATTGTAATACTTTCCTAACTTTCCAAACGCTCTATTCCATCGCAAACATCTCGGGCCTCGGTGGCCAAGTGGTTAATGTAGTTAGACATCTACTATTGATCAAGTGGTCTTCAGCACTGAGGTATGGGGTTCGAGACTAACTTTTCTCATGGTAATCTAGCTTTCTCACCCAATAAAACCTGAACGCCTTGATAAAGCAAACCAATTGCTGAAAGTGGTGTTAAACATCATTCAAATAAACAAATAAAAAATCTTAAACATCTAGTTTTATCTATTGTAGATATTTGTGGAAGCTAGAGACCGTAAATCCTCAAAAACTGAAGCTTTAAGGAATTTTATAACCGCTATGGACGAAGTTGAGTTGCTCGGAGGAAAAAAGTGGATGATAATGGCTATTTTGAATTGGTACATGTATTTAAATTTTAAAACTTTGTATTTGATCTTCTCTAGTATTCAATGGTTTAATATATTTAATTATTGGCAATTTTAAATTTGACCTAAACTTGGACAATATACCGAATGATAATGTAGGTTATTTCTTTTTTACAGGTTGGACTCGAACAAGAAGAATGATGACCCTTTTGTAAAGGAAGTTGAGGCCGTTTTACGTCCAATGCACTTGATTAACTAGACAGTGTTTCTGTTAGGTTTATTTAACAATCATAGTTATTTACTCGCAGCTAACTGGAGCAAAGTAACCGACAAGAGTAAAATGAATTTCATTGTTTTTGTTTTACATTTTCCATACTGCCCATGTTTAATTTTCCCACCCCTTTGTATATATTATTAAGTGCATTAAACTTACCGCCGATGTGATAAATTTTCAAGCTACCCCACGGTAAATTCCATCTACTGTTTCCTCATTCACAAAGAAATATATACAAAATGCTGTAAATATTTTAACAAATCTGATCGAAACAAAGGATCGATGTCAGGGGTTCTGTT
Organism: Limnoperna fortunei; assembly: GCA_944474755.1. Classification (NCBI taxonomy): domain Eukaryota; kingdom Metazoa; phylum Mollusca; class Bivalvia; order Mytilida; family Modiolidae; genus Limnoperna; species Limnoperna fortunei. The sequence continues at coordinate 54,523,140 of OX104111.1, read as the reverse complement.
TCCACAATGATGGAGCTAACGAGGACTCAGAACCCCCGACTTGGGAGGATGGCTTTGGCTCTCAAATAGAGTTTGACAAAAGTAACTGCCTTTTTGATCGTTTTGCTGGTCTGTTCATTATTTAAAAACATGATGCCATATTACATAGGAGGAACTGATGAGTTTTGTGCCATTGCATCTTTTCTTCTTGTATCTATGGGCATCTATATCAAAGTGATAACAAGATGAATGAGTGTAGATTAAGACGCTGCAAATATTTTTCAACTTATTACATTATTTAAAAAAAAAATTAATTGCAAGGTATGGCATCATTCAATTAAAGTTAAATTTCCACTTAATTTATACAGACTGTTGAATTTATTTACAGATAAGATGCATTATAAATACTGAAAGTGTGCTATAATAAAAAAAATATGAATGGTTAATCAGTTATATAACACAAATTATTTCCATATCTCCCATCCCCACCAAAAAAAGAGACACACGATAAGTTGAAAACAAAGACAAGGAAACAAAGCACTAAAATCAGATATAATCATTCTCACAAATCAGTGCTATATTGTCCACAAACCCTGTACCGAGATGACCTGACTTTGGGGATGGAAACGATTTGTTCTGTAATTGAGGCTTACACAAAATAAAATAAATAGCATGATCGAATGTGTGATGTAAACCTATGCCTGGAATGTGATTTATTTCATTATTTCATAAAGACTGTACGTAATTTTTTATAAGAATGTTTACATAACCATTAACACCATAGCACAAAGTTATACATATGCTATCTCCTTTTATCAGTTTTCAAATTATGCCATAGAAAGGTTGCAGGCATATTAATGTTGTTCACATGCTATTGTGGAATTTTCCCATTATATTTTTTTACCGTTTTCCAGAGTCGTTTTTGACAGATCTTGCGAAAACTGTACCTATTTTGTGTAATCAACAACTATAGCTCTCAACCCATATCTCTGAATATTTACAGAAAGTTTGCATACATATTAAAGTTGTTCCCCTGCTAATTTAGAATTACTGTTTTTGTACAATCTTTTTTGTTTCTCTCATAGACTTTAAACATTTTTACAACAATTGTAAACTATTCCCAGTTTATTAATGCACCTGATTTGCAACCCAGCCATTTGAAATTTTTCACATTTCCAAAATATCACAATGTCACTAAGCATAAATACATAACTGATACGACTGTAGCTGTCTTTTTCAAGCGTTGTAAACAGGAATAGGGTTGCCAACGAAAAAAAGGAAGTCGACAGAACGATATCTGACAGACAATTGTCATTAAGTTTCAAATCCTCCAAACTAGTATTAAATAACTCTGATGGTGCTTCACATCCACCAACCATGTGAGCTCTTGGCAAACTATTTCGTACATGTAATAACATAAGAATACAGTCGCAGTTGACAGGATTTTGACATGAAGGTAACATATTCCTGATATCGCAAGCTTTAAGAAAAATCGTATGGCAATGTTTCAATTCCATTCCCAGACATATCTAATCGTTTAATGATCGTGTATTTTTAAATAAATTAGGGGAATGCGGTTTGACTTTATTTCTTGCAATATTTAGGTTTATTAAACTCGACTGATCCTTTACGGTATTATCTGTCAAGTAAACCAGATTATTTGTAACATTTGTAATTTCATTGTTACTGACATTAATCGTAAGCAGTGTATTTCTTGACCACTTAAATAAACCTTCCGTCAAGTTTTTCTCAGAAACCGTACATCAGAAGAATTTGAAATTTGGCAGGGTGGTTCAGTATCACAAGTTGTACGTCCTAAGCGACTTTCAGACCTGTCGAACAACTACTTCCTGTTTGCGACTGGGCCGATATTAAAATGTGTTTACATGAGTATGAAAATTTCAGTCAAGCTTTTCTCAGAAACCGTACATCAGAAGAATTTGAAATTTTGCAGGGTGATTCACTATCACAAGTTGTAGGTCCTAAGCGACTTTCAGACCTGTCAGACAACTACTTCCTGTTTGCGACTGGGCCGATATGAAAATGTGTTAACATGAGTATGAAAATTTTCGTCAAGCTTTTCTCAGAAATCGTACATTAGAACAATTTGAAATTTGGCATTGTGGTTCAGTATCACAAGTTGTGCGTCCTAAGCGACTTTCAGACCTGTCGGACAACTACTTCCTGTTTGCGATTTGGCCGATATGAAAATGTGTAAACATGAGTATGAAAATTTCCATCAAGTTATTCTCAGAAATCGTACATGAGAACAATTTGAAATTTGGCATTGTGGTTCAGTATCACAAGTTGTACGTCCTAAGCGACTTTCAGACCTGTCGGACAACTACTTCCTGTTGCGACTGGGCCGATATGAAAATGTGTTAACACGAGTATGAAAATTTAGGACGCACAACATGTGATACTGAACTACCCTGCCAAATTCTCCTTAACCCGCTACAAAAGTGGTCGCTATATTTTGTTTTTCTGCATAGAACTCGGTGGTATTTGTGACATCATTTACGGCAGGAAGGATTCCTGATTTAACGCGAAAATATAATTAGATAAACGTAAATGTATAATAAATGTATACGTAAAACTTAACTTTTTGTCTCTTCAAATCATTATTTGCACGTTTGCAGCAACAAAAATAATGATAACAAGTGCTGATTGTGATTGCAAGCAAGTCACAAAAAAATCCCCTCCCGTGCCCACTTTTGTCACAATTCGGACAACTTTTCAATTTTCGCACTTTGGCGGCCATTTTGAATATGGCGGCCATCTTGGACTTTGGCAGCCATCTTGGATTTGTTCGACATGTTGTTCGTAATATCAATATTGACCTAAATGCCAAATTTTGTTGAAATCAGACAACTTTTCAATATTCGCACTTTGGCAGCCATTTTGAATATGACAGCCATCTTGGATTTGTTCGAAAGTGTCGCCATGTTGTTCGTAATATCAATATTGACCTAAATGCCAATTTTCGTTGAAATCGGACAACTTTTCAATTTTCGCACTTTGGCTGCCATTTTGAATATGGCGGCCATCTTGGACTTTGGCGGCCATCTTGGATTTGTTCAAACATGTCACCATGTTGTTCGTAATATCAATATTCACCTAAATGCCAATTTTCGTTGAAATCGGACAACTTTTCAATTTTCGCACTTTGGAGGCCATTTTGAATATGGCGGCCATCTTGGACTTTGGCGGCCATCTTTGATTTGTTCGAACATGTCACCATGTTGTTCGTAATATCAATATTGACCTAAATGCCAATTTTCGTTGAAATCGGACAACTTTTCAATTTTCGCACTTTGGCGGCCATTTTGAATATGGTGGCCATCTTGGATTTTTCGGAAAATGGTCCCATATTGTCCGGGACCTTAATATTGACCTATAAACCTATTTTGGTTCATATCCATATTGTTTGTGATTTTTTATGATTAATTTTGTATTTTTTTCAAATTCAAAATGGCCGCCAATCCAAGATGGCCGCCATTTTCAAAATTTCGAAATCGGAAACAACATTTCCTAGTGGTGACCTATCTTTCTGGTAAGTTTCATTGACCTATGTCTTTTCGTCTTCGAGAAATCCTACGGACAAAGTTAGGTCCAGAAGAAGAAGAAGAAGAAGAAGATTTAATTTTCAATACCCTTTATTAAATAAAACAATTAATCACAGTAGTACAAGGTATCAAAAATTCAAGTAACATAAAATATAATCCTTACAAATACATTATTATGACAAGCTATTTAACCATTTTGAAAATACATATAATGATATACACTTTAAACCCAAAATTATACGAAAATACAATAGAAATATAAAAGACTTTGTCCAACTGATCAAAGTCACTTTAAACTGATACAAGTCAATTTAAACTTTAACATTTTAACCTACCTATCTTTAAAATTAACGAAGCCTATAAATGACTTAGTCCAAATCATCAAAGTCAACATGGACTGGTACAAGCCAGTCCATGTTTTAACCTTTATTTCATCGTGGTTTACAATATATATAAAGAGAACAAAAATAGATACATCAAATCAATTAACTTACCATCATATATTTACAATAAGCTTGTCATTAGTAATATAACATAAAACATTGTTAAAACACCAAAAATCTGAAAAAGAATCTACATTATTGATATACCTATAGTAGGCAAATTCGATTGCCAACCGGGCGCGGATGCGCGACCTGAATTCCTGGAGTGGGTCTGTTGGTCCGCCTCCGGTCCTCAGGTGCTGCAGGGTCACGTAGGTGGCCATCTTTGCTTGGTTGGCAATCCATAGGTACAGCCGTCTTGGGATCCTCTGGGTCTTCGTCCATCGTAGCGTGTTGGTACGTTCTCCCAACACGACTGCACCATCCTTTATCACCATAGAGTCTTTCATCACCGCTGGACAGCCGGCCGTGAATGGAGTGTGGCCGGCTGGTGTATCTGGACAGCTGATCCCAGGTGGCGGTGGATCAGCTGGAATCGATCTCCTAACTGGACAGCTGTCCAATGGTGGCGTGTGGAAAGCTGGAGGAGATCGATATACACTGACCATAGCTGGCGTTTGGTCAGTGTTTGAAAAAAAAGAAGGTCCAAGCATAAAAGATTTTATGAAACCTAAATCATTTTTGATTAATTTGCACAAAATATTTTGAACTTCATTTAATAAAACTTTTAAACGTGGACAAGCTATAAAAATGTGAAGTAAGTCCTCTTGCAAACCACAAGAGGGACAAACGTCAGACTGCTGATAACCAGCTTTACAATAAAATTTACTGGTGGCAATAGCACCATGAAGGATTCTCCAATTAAGGTCACCTTCATGCATGCTATGAGGATATTCATAAACATGACTAAATATGACATTAGTGGGGACATTTGATTGTAACATATTATTCCAGGGGGACAGTAACTTTTTAGCACGGGAACTATTAAAATTTTGAACAACAGATAATAAATAAATCGTTTTCTTAGGACATTTATCAAGAACAACGCCCTTACTTGATTCAGGAGCATTGTCAATATCTAATTTAAAAATATATTGGTGAATAACACCAATATCAATATCAGTATTTAAAAAACGGTCAATCAATATACTCCACTCCGGAGGAAAAGACGACCACAGTAAATCCAGATGTTGTTGGATACAGCGTTCAGAACGAATGCTTAATATGCCAACAAGATCATCTGCAGTAAATTTCCTTTCCAAACTAGTATCGAAAAGATCTTTAACTTTAGTTATACCGGCAATTACAAAATTTTCAAAATAAAAAGGTTCATCTGTTTTGGGGTTAATTAATGAAGGATTAAAGAACAAAGGTTGTTCTAAAATGTCGGCCACTGAGGTATCATCTATTTTAATTCTAGACGATTCAAAAGTCTTCCAGGCTTTAATTAAATCTTGATAAAAGCTTGGAATGTTAGTGTATTGAAAATCCCCATCAAGTAATAACAACTGAACATCATAATTCAAATAAGAAACAGTAGACAAAAAATATTTACAAAAATAGTAACATGGATGAACATCTTCACCATTCATTAATGTCAAAAATCTGTACATAAACTGAATTCGAAAATCACGAATTCTAGATAGGATATGAATTAAACCCTGTCCTCCAGTACATACAGGAAGATATAACATTTCTTTCGAAACCCAATGTTTTCCTTGCCATAGAAAATCTACAAATTTGTTTTGAATGGCACTAATAATTTCATCAGGTACGGCCACTGAATTTAATCGATGCCACAATTTTGACGCGGAAATTAAATTTATAACAAGCGTTCGTCCTCTGAGTGACAAACCACGGGCAAAAGGCTTCCACCTGTCAAGTTTGACAGTAATATCCTCCTCCATCCCTTCCCAATTTTGTTTATAAAAATCCCTATTGTTTCCAACAAAAGTACCCAAAACCTTTAAACCTTTATTATTCCACTTGAGACCAAGTGGACAATCATTTCTATTTTTCCAACTTCCCACCCACAAACCTTCGGACTTTTGTAAATTAATTTTTGAATTGGAAGCTTTCTGGTAGATATCTAACCAGAAAGACAACCTATCAAAATCAGAGTCTTGCGTTAATAAAGTATCCAAATCATCTGCATATGCAGATAAACAACTTTTCTTACCATCTGATTATGGTAGTTCAAGGCCTGATAAGCCGTCTTTTGACCTTAGTTTGTGTAAAAGAGGTTCAAGGCAAATGGCATATAATTGGCCAGACAAGGAACATCCTTGTCGTATACCTCTTTTAAAATGAAACGGGGACGATAACGAGTTATTAATTTTGAGTAAACTATGTACATCTGTATAAATAGTTTTTATACATGATATAAAATAATCTCCAAAACCGAATGCTTCTAATGTCTTCATCAAATAACCATGATGAACACGATCAAAAGCCTTCTCTTGGTCAAGGGAAACAATAGCAAGGGGGATATTTTCTTGATTAGCATAACACGTAGCATCAGAAATAAAACGAATATTATCACTTATATGACGACCCGGAACACAATAACTTTGATCGATATTTAATATATCGGGTAAAACGGTACGGAGTCTTAGCGAAAAAGCTCTAGTCAATATTTTGTAGTCACAACAGAGAAGAGACACGGGTCTCCAGTTTTTTAGCAAGCTACTGTCACCTTTCTTTGGAATCATCGTCAGAACGGCTCTTCTGCACGAAAGTGGAAGTCTGTTTTCTTCAATAGAAGAAACAAAAACTTCGTGCAAATCTTTCCCAACGATATTCCAAAAAGTTTTGTAAAATTCACTAGGCAGCCCATCAATACCAGGAGACTTATTGTTATTCATTTTTAAAACGGCAGAGGACAATTCATCATAACTTATTACACTATCTAATGTTTGCTTTTGGGTGTCACTTATTGTATGAAGGTCTTTCAAAATTTCATTTTGACAACCCTCATCAACAGGATCGGGGCTATACAAGTCGGAGTAAAAATTTCTGGCAAGAGTTTTTATTTCCTGATCTGAATCAGTTATACTGCCATCAGGCAAGGTTAAATGGGATAATAATTTCTTTGTACCACGTTTCTTTTCAAGGTCAAAAAAATATTTTGTAGGTTTATCTGAATCATTAACATATCTGAATCTTGAACGAACCCAAGCACCACGGGCCTGGATTCGTTCAAGTTCAGATAACTGATGTTGCTTCTCAATTAAAATGACATTAAGATCAGGGTTTGTTGCAATATTTGATTTTAATAACTCAATATCGGATTGCAAACTATCAAATTTACGTTTAAAATCATAATTCTTTTTAATAGAAAATTCTTGCGAAAATTCCATTATTTTGTATTTCCCACGATCCCACCAATCTTGAATACACTTAAACTCAGATTTCTGTAATCGCCAGGAAAGCCAAAAACTATTTACCATGTCAACATACAATTTATCATCTAAAAGAGATGTATTTAAACACCAGTAAGCACTCTTGTGTTTACTTGGTATTTCTTTAAAATAAACACGAACGTAATCATGATCAGAATATGAACATTGTTTTATTTCTGAAGATCGAATAAACTGACTATAATGTTTAGATATATAAATTCGATCGAGTCTTGCGGCGACACCGTCATTTCTCGACCATGAATAAGTTCTATCGTACGGATGAATATTGCGAAACGTATCAATAAATTTGAAACGTTTTACAATAGATTTAAATTCATTACAAGAATAGGGGTGGGGTTCAGTATCTCCTGTCCGATCTATGGAAGGATTGGTAGTACAATTAAAATCACCTCCAAGAAATATTGGAATGGACGAATCAAGTTGATTCAAATGATGTTTTAAATATTTCAAAAAGTCTAGTTTTTCTTTGGGACAGGTGGGGGAATAAACATTCAACAAATATATTGTTTGTTCCTGTAGTTTGATAGTTGCATGTAAAATGCGACCGGGTAATATAACTTTATGATCTAGAATAGTATATTCTAAATTATTTGAAAAACATATCGCTAATCCAGCAGAAATAGTTGAGAGATGAGAGAACACTATTTCTCCTCTCCATAACATTTTCCATATACCTTCATCAGAAGGAATCGTATGGGTATCTTGGAGAAAAACTATATCTGCATTTAATTTAGATTTCAAAGAATCTAATATAAAATATCTTTTAAAAGAGTCACGACAACCTTGAGTGTTCAAGGAAACTAACGAAAAACCGGACATTACAATTGTAATTGTAATAAAAATACAAAACAAAAATGCATAATTAAGTGGACAATACATGTTGACTTAGATATATTTTATCTCTAAGCATGAGTTTTCAGGTAGGTTTTTAATTTTTTTATCAACTTATTTAATCGGGCTTTCAGCTGTGAGGAGGACTCAGGGTTTCGTCGACGATCAATAAAATCTTGACATAATTGTCTCAAGTTGGTGGTATATTCTAAGCATTTTTCAACTGGTTTTTTGTTGCTTTTAAGCTCGACAAGAAGTCTATCCAGCTCTTCGGTGGATAATTTTTGTTCTGTATCAACTAAGATTTGTGATAAATTTTGTTCCGATAAATCAGAGGATATAGACTCAATGTCTACATCCTCGTCTTCAATGGTGTTAAGAATACAAGGGGATGAAGGAGGCATATCCCAAATACTTGTATTATCTTGTTCAGATACATCTGAAGTTTTATCAGTTGTGGGGGTTTTGATACTTATAACTGAATCATTATTGTCGGCTGCTTTTCGTTTAACTGCAGATTTAACAGTCTCCAGTTTTTCAGCAGGGGTGTTAACAACAACAATATCACTGGAAACAATAGATTTCTCAGATTCTTTCCTAGTATTTACATTAGCAAGGGTGTTGAAGGCAGAATTGCGGTCGGCAGAGTCTGAAGTAACAGACTGCCCCGCTGTCCCAGTTGGCGGAACTGGTTCAGCTGTAAATGGTACAATTTTATTTGACTCTGACTTATTATTATCTGAAGGTTTGTTCTCTGGACATCTGCTCTGAATGTGTCCAGTATGCTTACATTTAAAGCAGACAACATCATCATTAAGAAATATTCTGTAGTTTTGTTTTTGATAAAACATATCAAAATATTCTGGTAATACAACACTAGGGTGGGGAATCAGTGAAACTTGTCTTCTAAAAGACTTTACGTGTTTTAGTGCTGGTATTTTGATGCCTAGTGCTATAGGTTTAATGTCGGAAATGATGCGGCCATAGCGCATCAACTCATCCTCCAATAAGTCATTCGGAATAAAAGGAGGGCAGTTGGATAAGGTTACTTTTTTGGGGATTTTAACTAAACATTGAACATTAATAAACTCATCACCTATACTAAGGCCATTAGAACACAAAAGTTCTACATCTTCAAGGTTGGATAGAAATACTACAACCCCGGACCTCATACGAGAGGCAGCCACTATATTTTCAGGTTTGACAACAGTAGCAATAGCAACAACATATTGCTCAATAGAAATTGACTGTATGTTGGTTAACTTTACGCCATGTTTCCTTGAAACGAACCCAAACGGTTTATGTCCAAATGACGGCATGTCATCGTTCTGTTCAAATCCTACATTTTCTCGAACAGACTCTACATTATTTCCGGTTGACAAATCTGAACTTTTTAATCTTGAACTTTCTCCGTGTGAATTTACAAAATTACTAACATTAGCCTGGGGCACGGATTTTACACCTACCTTGGTTGGCATTGTTCTCTTGATTAAATTAAGGTCCCTATTGTCCTTATCGTTTAACAAACTATTGCTCGAGGCAATTACATTTGACAACTGAGTACTTTTACCCGTGACCACAACACTTGAAAACGAAGGAGACGCCATCTTTAAACAAAAATGAACCAATAAACCAAATCACAATCCACCAAAAATCTCGGCAATCCGAGATATAAATACGAAAAACACCCCACAAAATGAAAGAGCTTCTTCTTCTGAACACAACAATACAAATATTTACGAACCACAATACAAAATAACCAATAAATAAATGCTTTGAGCGGAGCTCCGAAAAACACGTCCTATCCCTTCAAGTAGAAGAAGAAGAATTTTGAATTTTCAATACCCTTTATTAAATAAAACAATAAATCACAGTATTACAAGGTATCAAAAATTCAAGTTACATAAAATATAAACCTAACAATACATTATTTTGACAAGCTACATTAACAATTTTGAATATACATATAAATTAGTTAACTTTAAACCCAAAAGTATATGAAAGTATGACACAAATTTAAAAGACTTTGTCCTAGTGAGCAAAGTCAGTTTAAACTGATTCAAGCCAATTTAAACTTTAACAATTAATTTATTACCTACCTAACATTGAACCTAAAGACACCTATAAAAGACTTTGTCATAATGATCAAAGTCAACATGGACTGGTACACGCCAGTCCATGTTTTAACCTTTAACACATCGCGGTTTACAATATATAAACAAGACAAGAAAAATAAAAATCAAAAATACAATTACCTTACCATTAAATATTTACAACAAGCTTGTCATTAGAGATAAAACATAGTACATTATTAAAAGACCAAAAATCTGAAAAAAAAATCTACATTATTAATGAACTTACAATAGGCAAATTCGATTGCCAACCGGGCGCGGATGCGCGACCTGAATTCCACGAGCGGGTCTGTCTGTCCTCCTCCGGTCCTCAGGTGCTGAAGTGTGACGTATGTGGCCATCTTCGCCTGGGTGGCAATCCACTGGAACAGTCGTCTTGGGGTCCTGCACCGCTTCGTCCATCGTTGCGTGTTGGTACATTCTCCCAACACGACTGTTCCGTCCTCCATCACCATTGGCTGTCTGTTCGTCTCTGGGCAGCCGACCCTGGATGCCGTGTGGTCGGCTGGTACTGTAACCTCTGGACAGCTGATCCGAGGTGGCGGTTGATCAGCTGGAATCGATCTCCTAACTGGACAGCTGTCCGATGTTGGCGTGTGGACAGCTGGAGGAGATCGATTTGCACTGACCTGAGATGGCGTTTGGTCAGTGCTAGAAAAGGTTAAAGGTCCAAATATAAATGATTCCTTTGAACCTATATTATTTTTACTTAATTTACACAAAATATTATGAATGTAATTTAATAAAACACTAATACGTGGACAGGCTATAAAAATGTGATGTAAGTCCTCTTGCAAACCACAAGAGGGACAAACATCAGACAGCTGAAAACCAGCTTTATAATAAAATTTTCCAGTTGAAACAGCACCATGAAGTATTCTCCAGTTAAGATCACCTTCATGCATGCTATGAGGATATTCATAAGTATGACTATATATAATATTAGGAGGGAAAGTTGATTGTAAAATACTATTCCAGGGGGACAATAACTTTTTGGTATGGGAACTATTAAAATTTTGAATAACAGATAACAAATAAATCATTTTCTTGGGACATTTATCAAGAACTACACCCTTACTTAATTCAGGTGCATTGTCAACATCTAATTTAAAGATATATTGGTGAACAACACCAATATCAATATCATTATGTAAAAAACGATATATTAATTCACTCCACTCCGGAGGAAAAGCCGACCATAATAAATCTAGATGTTGTTGGATACATCGTTCAGAACGAATGCTAATTATGCCAACAAGATCTGCTGCAGTTAATTTTCTGTTCAAACTAGTATCAAACAGATCTTTAATTTTAGTCATACCAGCAATTACAAAATTTTCAAAATAAAAAGGTTCTTCGGTTTTAGGGTTAACTAAACATGGATTAAAGAACAAAGGTTCTTCTAAAATGTCTGCAACTGATGTATCATCTATTTTTATTCTAGATGATTCCAAATATTTCCATGCTTTTATTAAATCTTGATAAAAGCTTGGGATGTTAGTATACTGAAAATCCCCATCAAGTAATAACAATTGAACATCATAATTCAAATTAGAAACAGTAGACAAAAAATATTTACAAAAATAGTAACAAGGATGAACTTCTTCACCATTCATTAATGTCAAAAATCTATACATAAATTGAATTCGAAAATCACGAATTCTAGACAAAATATGAACTAGACCCTGTCCTCCAGTACATACGGGAAGATATAACATTTCTTTGGAAACCCAATGTTTTCCTTGCCATAAAAAGTCAACAAATTTATTTTGAATGGCATTTATAATTTCATCGGGCACGGCCACGGAATTTAATCGATGCCACAATTTTGATGCGGAGAGTAAATTAATTACAAGCGTTCGTCCTCTAAGGGACAAACCACGAGCAAATGGTTTCCACCTGTCAAGTTTGACAGTAATATCCTCTTCCATCCCTTCCCAGTTTTGTTTATAAAAATCCCTATTGTTTCCCACAAAAGTACCCAAAACCTTTAAACCTTTATTATTCCACTTGAAACCAAGCGGACAATCATTTCTATTTTTCCAACTTCCCACCCACAAACCTTCTGACTTTTGTAAATTAATTTTTGAATTGGAAGATTTCTGGTATATATCTAACCAGAAAGACAACCTATCAAAATCAGTGTCCTGCGTTAACAGAGTATCCAAATCATCTGCATATGCAGATAAACAACTTTTCTTACCATCAGATAATGGAAGTTCAAGGCCTGAAAGACCATCTTTTGACCTTAATTTATGCAAAAGAGGTTCAAGGCAGATAGCATATAACTGACCTGATAAGGAACATCCTTGTCTTATACCTCTCTTAAATTGAAAAGGGGAAGATAACGAATTATTAATTTTCAGTAAACTATGTGCATCTGTATAAATAGTTTTTATACAGGAAATGAAATAATCGCCAAAACCGAAAGCTTCTAATGTCTTCATCAAATAGCCATGATGAACACGATCAAAAGCTTTCTCTTGGTCAAGGGAAACAATAGCAAGGGGGATATTTTCCTGATTAGCATAACAAGTAGCATCAGAAATAAAACGAATATTGTCACTGATATGACGACCGGGTACACAATAACTTTGATCGATGTGTAATATATCGGGTAAAACGGTACGAAGTCTTAGCGAGAAAGCTCTCGTTAATATTTTATAATCACAACAGAGAAGAGACACTGGTCTCCAGTTTTTTAACAAACTACTGTCACCTTTCTTCGGAATCATCGTCAGAACGGCTCTTCTGCACGAAAGTGGAAGTCTGTTTTCTTCAATCGAAGTAAAAAAAACTTCGTGCATATCTTTCCCAACGATGTTCCAAAATGTTTTGTAAAATTCACTAGGCAGTCCATCAATACCAGGAGACTTATTGTTATTCATTTTTAAAACGGCAGAGGACAATTCATTATAACTTATAACACTATCTAATGTTTGTTTTTGTGTTTCATTTAATGTAGGAAGGTCTTTCAAAATCTCATTTTGACAACCTTCATCTACAGGATCGGGGCTATACAAGTCTATGTAAAAATTTCGGGCAAGGGCTTTTATTTCCTGATCAGAATCAGTTATACTGCCATCAGGCATGGTTAAATGGGATAATAATTTTTTGTACCACGTTTCTTTTCAAGGTCAAAGAAATATTTTGTTGGTTTATCTGAATCATTAACATATTTGAATCTTGAACGAACCCAAGCACCACGGGCCTGGATTCGTTCAAGTTCAGATAACTGATTTTGCTTCTCAATTAAAATGGCATTGAGATCAGGGTTTGTTATAATATTTGATTTTAATAATTCAATATCGGATTGTAAACCATCAAAATTACGCTTAAAATCATAATTCTTTTTAATGGAAAATTCTTGCGAAAGTTCCTTTATTTTGTATTTTCCTCGATCCCACCAATCTTGAATACACTTAAACTCAGATTTCTGTAGTCGCCAGGAAAGCCAAAAACTATTTACCATGTCAACATACAATTTATCATCTAAAAGAGATGTATTTAAACACCAGTAAGCACTCTTGTGTTTACTTGGTATTTCTTTAAAATAAACACGAACGTAATCATGATCAGAATATGAACATTGTTTTATTTCTGAAGATCGAATAAACTGACTATAATGTTTAGATATATAAATTCGATCGAGTCTTGCGGCGACACCGTCATTTCTCGACCAGGAATAAGTTCTATCGTATGGATGATTATTGCGAAACGTATCTATAAATTTGAAACGTTTAACAATAGATTTAAATTCGTTACAAGAATGGGGGTGGGGTTCAGTATCTCCTGTCCGATCGAGGGAAGGATGAGTTGTACAATTAAAATCACCTCCAAGAAATATTGGAATGGAAGAATCAAGTTGATTCAAATGGTGTTTTAAATATTTCAAAAAGTCTAGTTTTTCTTTGGGGCAAGTTGGGGAATACACATTCAACAAATATATTATTTGTTCCTGTATTTTAATAGTTGCATGTAAAATGCGACCGGGTAATATAACTTTATGATCTAGAATAGTATATTCTAAATTATTTGAAAAACATATCGCTAATCCAGCAGAAATAGTTGAGAGATGAGAGAACACTATTTCTCCTCTCCATATCATTTTCCAAATACCTTCATCAGAAGGAATGGTATGGGTATCTTGAAGAAAAACTATATCTGCATTTAATTTAGATTTCAAAGAATCTAATATAAAATATCTTTTAAAGGAATCTCGACAACCTTGTGTGTTCAATGAAACTAATGAAAAACCAGACATTACAAATGTAATGAGAACACAGAACAAAAATGCATAATTAATAGGACAATACATATTGATTTGGGTATATTTGTCGTCTAAGCATGAGTTTTCACATATGCCTTTAATTTCTTAATTAACTTATTGAGACGCGCCTTTAACTGTGATGATGATTCGGGGTTTCTACGAAGGTCTATAAAATCTTGACAAAGTTGTCGTATGTTTGATGTATACTCTAAACATTTTTCTACAGGTTTTTTGTTGCTTTTGAGCTCAGCAAGTAATCGATCGAGCTCCTCAGTTGAAAGCTTTTGCTCAGTATCTACTACGATTTGAGACATATTTTGTTCTGATAAATCAGAGGATATAGATTCTATGTCTACATCCTCTTCCTCATTGTTTTTAAGTAAAATTTGGGATGAAGGGGGTAAATCCCATATGCTAATAGCATCTGGAGCAGATATAGCTTCAGTTGTAGGGGTTTTCATACTAATAGCAGAATCACTGTTTTCTGCTTTTCGTTTGAGTGCAGACTTTGTTGGCAAAATATCAATCTGCACTGTATCATTAGGAGCGTGGATGTCAACAATGACAGTGGAAACTGTAGATTCTTCCGACTTTTTTTGACTTGAAACATTGTGTGGGGTGTTGGGAACATCAGATTGACTACCAGAGGCAGTAATATCGGAATCCAAGACAACAGATTCCTCCGCCGTCCCAGTTTTGGGTACTCTTTCAGCCGAATACAGAACGTCTGTATTGGCTTCTGAATTTTTGCTTTCAGTTGTTGGTCTGTTTTCGGGACATCTTGTTTGAATGTGTCCAGTCTGTTTGCATTTGAAACAGACAACATCGTCATTAACAAAAATTCTATAACTTTGCCTTTGATAAAACATATCAAAGTATTCAGGTAATATTACATTGGGGTGGGGAATAAGGGACACTTGTCGTCTAAAAGACTTGACATGTTTTAGTGCTGGGATTTTAATACCCAGTGCAATGGGTTTTATATCAGAAATTATGCGTCCATAACGCATCAACTCATCCTCGAGTAAATCGTTTGGAATAAAAGGGGGACAATTAGACAAAGTAACTTTTTTAGGGATTTTCACCAAACACTGAACGTCAACAAACTCGTCCCCAATACTTAAGCCATTAGAACACAACTCTTCAACATCATCGAGATTTGATAAAAAAACTACAACCCCAGACCTCATACGAGAGGCAGCCACTATGTTTTCTGGTTTGACAATATCGGCAATAGCAACAACATATTGCTCGATTGAGACAGACGGTATGTTTGTTAGTTTTACACCGTGTTTCTTTGAGACAAAGCCAAAAGGCTTATGTCCAAATGACGGCATCTCATCGTTATTTTTCGATCTTGAACTTTCTCTGTCAGACGGGACATTATTATTATTCGGCAAATCTCGTGAACTTTCGCTGTGTAATTGCGACTTTACAACTTTATCACTATTAGCCTGGGGCAAAGATTTAACACCTACCTTGGACGGCATTGTTCGTTTAATTAAATTAAGGTCCCTATTGTCCTTATCATTTAACACAGTATTGCTCGAGGCAACATTCGACGACAACTGAGTAGTTTTACCATTAACTACTACACTAGAAAATGAAGGCGACGCCATCTTTGAACAATATCAAACCAATAAACAAAAATTAAATCCAACAAAAATCTCGGCAATCCGAGATGAAAATACGAAATACACCCCACAAAATGAAAGAACTTCTTCTTCCAAACACAGCAATACAAATATTTACGAAGTACGATACAAAATAACCAAGAAATAAATGCTTTGAGCGGAGCTCCGAAAAACACGTCCTATCCCTTCAAGAAGAAGAAGAAGAATTTTGAATTTTCAATACCCTTTATTAATTAAAACATTTATATCACAGTTATACAAGGTATCAAAAATTCAAGTAACATAAAATATAATCCTAACAATACATTATTATGACAAGCTATTTAACAATTTTGAAAATACATATAAATATATCAACTTTAAATCCAAAATTACATAAAAATACGACATAAAATAATTAAAGACTTTGTCCAAACGATCAAAGTCGGTTTAAACTGAAACAAGTCAGTTTAAACCTTAACGTTTACCTTTATAACCTACCTACAGTTTAAAATTAAAGAAACCTATAAGACTTTGTCATAATGATCAAAGTCAACATGGACTGGTACACGCCAGTCCATGTTTTGACCTTTATCTCATCGCGGTTTACAATATATATAAGCAAGAAAAAAATAAATACATATACAATCAACTTACCATTAAATATTTACAAAAAGCTTGTCATTTGAAATGAAACACAATACATTATCAAAACACCAAAAATCTGTAAAGAAATCAACATTATTAACAAACTTACAATAGGCAAATTCGATTGCCAACCGGGCGCGGATGCGCGACCTGAATTCCAGGAGTGGGTCCGTCTGTTCTCCTCCGGTCCTCAGGTGCTGCAAGGTGACGTAGATGGCCATCTTCGCCTGGGTGGCAATCCATTGGTACAGTCGTGTTGGGGTCCTGTACCTCTTGGTCCATCGTTGCGTGTTGGTACATTCTCCCAACACGACTGTTCCGTTCTCCATCATCACTGGCTGTCTGGTCGTCTCTGGACAGCCGACCCTGAAAGACGTGTGGTCGGCTGGCACTGGATCCTCTGGACAGTTGATCCCGGGTGGCGTTGGATCTGCTGGAATCGATCTCCTAACTGGACAGCTGTCCGATGTTGACGTTTGGACAGCTGGAGGAGATCGATATGCATTGACCTTAGGTGGCGTATGGTCAGTGCTGGAAAAAGTCGCAGGTCCAAATATAAACGAATTTATTGAACCTACAGCATTTTTCATTAATTTGCACCAAATATTTTTAACAAAATTAAATAAAACTTTAATACGAGGACAGGAAATAAAAATATGATGTATGTCCTCTTGTTCACCACAAGAGGGACACTCATAAGACTGCTGATACCCAGCTTTATAATAAAATTTGCCAGTTGAAACAGCACCATGAAGTATTCTCCAGTTAAGGTCACCTTCATGCATGCTATGAGGATATTCATAAACATGACTATATATAACATTAGGGGGAACATTTGATTGTAAAATATTATTCCAAGGGGACAGTAAAGTTTTAGTATGAGAACTATTAAAATTTTGAATAACAGATAACAAATAAATCATTTTCTTGGGACATTTATCAAGAACAACGCCCTTACTTAATTCAGGTGCATTGTCAATATCTAATTTAAAAATATATCGATGAACAACACCAATATTAATATCATTACGTAAAAAAAGATATATCAATTCACTCCACTTAGGAGGAAAAGCCGACCACAATAAATCCAGATGTTGTTGGATACAGCGTTCAGAACGAATGCTAATTATGCCAACAAGATCTGCTGCAGTTAATTTTCTTTTCAAACTAGTATCAAACAAATCTTTAATTTTAGTCATACCAGCAATTACAAAATTTTCAAAATAAAAAGGTTCTTCGGTTTTAGGGTTAACTAATAAAGGATTAAAGAACAAAGGTTCTTCTAAAATGTCTGCAACGGAGGTATCATCTATTTTAACTCTAGATGACTCAAAATATTTCCAAGCTTTTATCAAATCTTGATAAAAGCTTGGAATGTTAGGATACTGAAAATCCCCATCAAGTAATAACAATTGAACGTCATAATTCAAATTAGAAACAGTAGACAAAAAATATTTACAAAAATAGTAACAAGGGTGAACTTCTTCACCATTCATTAATGTCAAAAATCTGTACATAAACTGAATTCGAAAATCACGAATTCTAGATAAAATATGAACCAAACCCTGTCCTCCAGTACATACAGGAAGATATAACATTTCTTTGGAAACCCAATGTTTTCCTTGCCATAGAAAATCTACAAATTTGTTTTGAATGGCACTAATAATTTCATCGGGCACGGACACGGAATTCAAACGATGCCACAATTTTGACGCGGAGAGCAAATTAATAACAAGAGTTCGTCCTCTAAGTGACAAACCACGAGCAAATGGTTTCCACCTGTCAAGTTTGACAGAAATATCCTCCTCCATCCCTTCCCAATTTTGTTTATAAAAATCCCTATTGTTCCCAACAAAAGTACCCAAAACCTTTAAACCTTTATTATTCCACTTGAGACCAAGTGGACAATCATTTCTATTTTTCCAACTTCCCACCCACAAACCTTCGGACTTTTGTAAATTAATTTTTGAATTGGAAGCTTTCTGGTATATATCTAACCAGAAAGACAACCTATCAAAATCAGAGTCTCGCGTTAATAAAGTATCCAAATCATCTGCATATGCAGATAAACAACTTTTCTTACCATCTGATAATGGAAGTTCAAGTCCTGTTAAGCCGTCCTTTGACCTTAGTTTGTGTAAAAGATGTTCAAGGCATATGGCATATAATTGACCAGACATGGAACATCCTTGTCGTATACCTCTTTTAAATTGAAAAGGGGATGATAACGAGTTATTAATTTTAAGTAAGCTATGTACATCTGTATAAATAGTTTTTATACAGGATATAAAATAATCGCCAAAACCGAAGGCTTCTAATGTCTTCATCAAATAGCCATGATGAACACGATCAAAAGCCTTCTCTTGGTCAAGGGAAACAATAGCAAGGGGGATATTTTCCTGATTAGCATAACACGTAGCATCAGAAATAAAACGAATATTATCACTTATATGACGACCGGGAACACAATAACTTTGATCGATATTTAATATATCGGGTAGAACGGTACGGAGTCTTAGCGAGAAAGCTCTCGTTAATATTTTATAGTCGCAACAGAGAAGAGACACAGGTCTCCAGTTTTTCAACAAACTACTATCACCTTTCTTTGGAATCATCGTCAGAACGGCTCTTCTGCACGAAAGTGGAAGTCTGTTTTCTTCAATAGAAGAAACAAAAACTTCGTGCATATCTTTCCCAACGATGTTCCAAAGGGTTTTGTAAAATTCACTAGGCAACCCATCAATACCAGGGGACTTATTATTATTCATTTTTAAAACGGCAGAGGACAATTCATCATAACTTATTACACTATCTAATGTTTGCTTTTGGCTGTCACTTATTGTATGAAGGTCTTTCAAAATTTCATTTTGACAACCTTCATCTACAGGATCGGGGTTATACAAATCGGAGTAAAAATTTCGGGCAAGGGTTTTTATTTCCTGATCTGAATCAGTTATACTGCCATCAGGCAAGGTTAAATGGGATAATAATTTCTTTGTGCCACGTTTCTTTTCAAGGTCGAAGAAATATTTTGTAGGTTTATCTGAATCATTAACATATCTGAATCTTGAACGAACCCAAGCACCACGGGCCTGGATTCGTTCAAGTTCAGATAACTGATGTTGCTTCTCAATTAAAATGACATTAAGATAAGGGTTTGTTGCAATATTTGATTTTAATAACTCGATATCAGATTGCAAACTATCAAATTTACGTTTAAAATCATAATTCTTTTTAATGGAAAATTCTTGCGAAAGTTCCTTTATTTTGTATTTCCCACGATCCCACCAATCTTGAATACACTTAAACTCAGATTTCTGTAATCGCCAGGAAAGCCAAAAGTTATTTATCATGTCAACATACAATTTATCATCTAAAAGAGATGTATTCATGCACCAGTAAGCACTCTTGTGTTTACTTGGTATTTCTTTAAAATAAACACGAACGTAATCATGATCAGAATATGAACATGATTTTATTTCTGAGGATCGAATAAACTGACCATAATGTTTAGATATATAAATTCGATCGAGTCTTGCGGCGACACCGTCATTTCTCGACCAGGAATAAATTCTATCGTACGGATGAATATTGCGAAACGTATCAATAAATTTGAAACGTTTAACAATAGATTTAAATTCATTACAAGAATGGGGGTGAGGTTCAGTATCTCCTGTCCGATCTAGGGAAGGATTAGTAGTGCAATTAAAATCACCTCCAAGAAATATTGGAATGGAAGAATCAAGATGATTCAAATGTTGTTTTAAATATTTCAAAAAGTCTAGTTTTTCTTTGGGGCAAGTTGGTGAATAAACATTTAACAAATATACAGTTTGCTCCTGCATTTTAATCGTTACATGTAAAATGCGACCTGGTAAAATAATTTTATGATCTAGAATAGTATATTCTAAATTATTGGAAAAACATATAGCTAATCCAGCAGAAATAGTTGAGAGATGAGAGAACACTATTTCTCCTCTCCATATCATTTTCCATATACCTTCATCTGAAGGAATGGTATGTGTATCTTGAAGAAAAACTATATCTGCATTTAATTTAGATTTCAAAGAATCTAATATAAAATACCTTTTAAAAGAGTCACGACAACCTTGAGTATTGAGTGACACTAACGAAAAACCGGACATTACAATTGTAATGATAAAACATAACAAAAATGCATAATTAATGGGACAATTTATATTGATTTGGGTATATTTTTTGTCTAAGCATGCGTTTTCACATATGCCTTAACTTTTTTAATTAACTTATTGAGACGAGCTTTTAATTGTGATGATGACTCGGGGTTTCTACGAAGGTCTATAAAATCTTGACATAGCTGCTTCAGGTTGGATGTGTATTCTAAGCATTTTTCAATTGGTTTTTTGTTACTTTTCAGTTCGGAAAGAAGTTGATCCAATTCATCAGTGGACAACTTTTGTTCATGATCCGCTACAATTTGGGACATGTTTTGCTCCGATAAATCGGAGGATATAGACTCAATGTCTACATCCTCCTCCTCATTGGTACTAAGTATTATATGGGATGGGGGAGGTAAATCCCATATACTTATATCATCTGGAGCAGATACAGCTTCAGTTGTGGGGGTTTTTACACTAATAGCAGAATCACTGTTTTCTGCTTTTCGTTTAAGTGCAGACTTAGTTGGCAAAACATCAATCTGCACTTTATCATTAGGTGTGTGTATGTCAACGATAACAGCGGTAACATTAGTGGAGGTGTTAGAAACAGTTGAATTAAGATTGGCTGGGCTGTTACATGCAGAATCATGGACTCCAGAGTCTAAGGTAACGGACTGCCCCACTGTCCCGGTTGGCGGAACTGGTACAGCCGTAAATGGGACGCTAGAGTCCGAGGCAACAGACTGATCTAACGTTCTAGTTGATGGTATACGTTCAGCTGTTAATGGGGTTGTATTTACTTCTGAAATTTTGTTCTCGACTCTAGGTCTGTTTTCGGGACATCGACTTTGTATATGTCCAGTCTGTTTGCATTTAAAGCAAACTACATCATCATTTAAAAAAATTCTATAGTTTTGCCTTTGATAATACATATCAAAGTATTCCGGTATTGTTACATTGGGGTGCAAAACAAGGGACACTTGTCTTCTGAATGACTTTACATGTTTCAATGTTGGGATTTTAATACCTAGTGCAATAGGTTTTATGTCTGAAATAATGCGTCCATAACGTATCAACTCATCTTCGAGTAAATCATTAGGAATAAAAGGGGGGCAATTAGACAAGGTAACTTTTTTAGGGATTTTAACTAAACACTGTACTTCAATGAATTCGTCCCCTATGCTCAGGCCACTTGAACACAAATGTTCGACATCGTCAAGGTTAGATAAAAATATAACGACTCCAGATCTTATACGAGAGGCAGCCACTATATTCTCTGGATTCACTACATTAGCAACAGCAATGACATACTGTTCTATTGATATAGACTGTATATTTGTTAACTTGACACC
This sequence comes from Limnoperna fortunei, assembly GCA_944474755.1. Taxonomy (NCBI): domain Eukaryota; kingdom Metazoa; phylum Mollusca; class Bivalvia; order Mytilida; family Modiolidae; genus Limnoperna; species Limnoperna fortunei. Next base: position 54,500,805 of record OX104111.1, on the reverse strand, counting down.
ATGTTTCCTTGAAACAAAACCAAACGGTTTATGCCCAAATGATGGCATATCATCGCTCTGTTCAGATCTTACACTTTCTCGAACAGAATCTGCATTATTTCCGGTTGTCAAAAGTGAACTTTTTAGTCTTGAACTTTCTCCACGCGAATTAACAAGATTACTACCATTAGCCTGGGGCACGGATTTTACACCTACCTTTGACGACATTGTTCTCTTAATTAAATTAAGATCTCTATTGTCCGTATTACTTGACAAAGAATTGCCCGAAGCAACTACAGTCGACAACTGAGTAGATTTACCCATGACCACACTGGAAAACGAAGGCGACGCCATCTTTAAACCAAAAATTAAACCAATAAACAAAAACACAATCCACCAAAAATCTCGGCAATCCGAGAATAAATAACGAAAATAACCCCACAAAATGAAAGAACTTCTTCTTCTGAACACAACAATATAAATTTTGTCGAACTACAATACAAAATAACCAAGAAATAAATGCTTTGAGCGGAGCTCCGAAAAACACGTCCTATCCCTTCAAGAAGAAGAAGAATTTTTTGAATTTTCAATACCCTTTATTAAATAAAACAATAAATCACAGTTGTACAAGGTATCAAAAATTCAAGTAACATAAAATATAAACCTAACAATACATTATTTTGACAAGCTACATTTAACAATTTTGAAAATACATATAAATAAGTTAACTTTAAATCCAAAAGTATATGAAAATACAATAGAAAAAATAAAAGACTTTGTCCAACTGATCAAAGTCAGTTTAAATTGATACAAGTCAATTTAAACTTTAACATTTTAACCTACCTATCGTTAAAATTAAAGAGCCCTATAAATGACTTTGTCCAAATGATCAAAGTCAACATGGACTGGTACACGCCAGTCCATGTTTTAACCTTTATTTCATCGCGGATTACAATATATATAAACAGAACTAAAAAAGATACAAAAACAAAAACAATCAACTTACCATTATATATTAACAAAAAGCTTGTCACTAGAAATAAAACACAATACATTATTAAAACACCAAAAATCTGAAAAAGAATCAACATTATTTACAAACCTATAGTAGGCAAATTCAATTGCCAAACGGGCGCGGATGCGCGACCTGAATTCCTGGAGTGGGTCTGTTGTTCCGCCTCCGGTCCTCAGGTGCTGTAACGTCACATAGGTGGCCATCTTCGCCTGGGTGGCAATCCACTAGAACAGTCGTCTTGGGGTCCTGTACCGCTTGGTCCATCGTTGCGTGTTGGTACATTCTCCCAACACGACTGTTCCGTCCTCCATAACCATTGGCAGTCTGGTAGTCTCTGGACAGCCGACCCTGGATGACGTTCGGTCGGCTGGGGATGGCATCTCTGGACAGCTGATCCTAGGTGACGATGGATCAGCTGGAATCGATCTCCTAACTGGACAGCTGTCCGATGTTGGCGAGTGGACAGCTGGAGGAGATCGATTTGTACTGACCTTAGGTGGCGTTTGGTCAGTGCAGGAAAAAGTAGGTCCAAATATAAATGATTCTATTGAACAAACATCATTAAATTTACGCAAAATATTTCGGACATATCTCAATAAACCTTGTATACGTTGGCACGAAACGAAAATGTGATGCAAGTCTTCTTGCAAACCACAAGAAGGACAAACGTCAGACAGCTGATAGCCAGCTTTACAATAAAATTTACTTGTTGAAATAGCACCATGAAGGATTCTCCAGTTAAGGTCACCTTCATGCATGCTGTGAGGATATTCATAAACATGACTGTATATGATGTCAGAGGGAACATTTGATTTTAAAATATTTTTCCAGGGGGACAGTAACTTTTTGGTATGGGAACAATTAAAATTCTGAACAACAGATAACAAATAAATGATTTTCTTTGGACATTTATCAAGAACAATACCCTTACTTAATTCAGGTGCATTGTCAATATCTAATTTAAAAATATATTGGTGAACAGCACCAATATCAATATCATTATGTAAAAAAAGATCTATCAATTCACTCCACTCCAGTGGAAAAGCCGACCATAATAAATCCAGATGTTGTTGGATACAGCGTTCAGAACGAATGCTTAAAATTCCAACAAGATCTGCTGCAGTTAATTTTCTTTTCAAACTAGTATCAAACAGATCTTTAATTTTAGTCATACCGGCAATTACAAAATTTTCAAAGTAAAACGGTTCATCGGTTTTAGAGTTAAGTAATAAAGGGTTAAAGAACAAAGGTTCTTCTAAAATGTCTGCAACTGAGGTATCATCTATTTTTATTCTAGATGATTCAAAATATTTCCAGGCTTTTATTAAATCTTGGTAAAAGCATGGGATGTTACTATACTGAAAATCCCCATCAAGTAGTAACAATTGTACATCATAATTCAAATTAGAAACAGTAGATAAAAAATATTTACAAAAATAGTAACAAGGATGAACTTCTTCGCCATTCATTAATGTCAAAAATCTGTACATAAACTGAATTCGAAAATCACGAATTCTAGTTAAAATATGAACCAAACCCTGTCCTCCAGTACATACAGGAAGATATAACATTTCTTTGGAAACCCAATGTTTTCCTTGCCATAGAAAATCTACAAATTTATTTTGTATGGCACTAATAATTTCATCTGGTACGGCCACAGAATTTAATCGATGCCACAATTTTGACGCGGAAAGTAAATTAATAACAAGTATTCGTCCTCTGAGTGACAAACCGCGAGCAAAAGGCTTCCACCTGTCAAGTTTTATAGTAATATCCTCCTCCATTCCTTCCCAATTTTGTTTATAAAAATCCCTATTGTTTCCAACAAAAGTGCCCAAAACTTTAAGACCTTTATTATTCCACTTGAGACCAAGTGGACAATCATTTCTGTTTTTCCAACTACCAACCCACAAACCTTCGGACTTCTGTAAATTAATTTTTGAATTAGAAGCTTTCTGGTAAATATCTAACCAGAAAGACAACCTATCAAAATCAGAGTCTTGCGTTAACAGAGTATCTAAATCATCTGCATATGCAGATAAACAACTTTTCTTACCATCAGATAATGGAAGTTCAAGGCCTGAAAGACCATCTTTTGACCTTAATTTATGCAGAAGAGGTTCAAGACAGATAGCATAAAGTTGACCAGACAAGGAACATCCTTGTCGAATACCTCTTTTAAATTGAAAAGGGGATGATAACGAGTTATTAATTTTAAGTAGACTATGTACATCAGTATAAATAGTCTTTATACATGTTATAAAATAATCGCCAAAACCGAAGGCTTCTAATGTCTTCATCAAATAACCATGATGAACACGATCAAAAGCCTTCTCTTGATCAAGGGAAACAATAGCAAGGGGGATATTTTCCTGATTAGCATAACAAGTAGCATCAGAAATAAAACGAATATTGTCACTGATATGACGACCGGGAACACAATAACTTTGATCGATATGTAATATATCGGGTAGAACAGTACGAAGTCTTAGCGAGAAAGCTCTCGTTAATATTTTATAATCACAACAGAGAAGAGACACAGGTCTCCAGTTTTTCAACAAACTACTGTCACCTTTCTTTGGAATCATCGTCAGAACGGCTCTTCTGCACGAAAGTGGAAGTCTGTTTTCTTCAATAGAAGAAACAAAAACTTCGTGCATATCTCTCCCAACGATGTTCCAAAAGGTTTTGTAAAATTCACTAGGCAGCCCATCAATACCAAGGGACTTATTATTATTCATTTTTAAAACGGCAGAGGACAATTCATCATAACTTATAACACTATCTAATGTTTGTTTTTGGATTTCACTTATTGTGGGAAGATCTTTCAAAATTTCATTTTGACAACGTTCATCAACAGGATCGGGGCTATACAAATCGGAGTAAAAAATCCGGGCAAGTGTTTTTATTTCCTGATCTGAATCAGTTATACTGCCATCAGGCAAGGTTAAATGGGATAACAATTTCTTTGTACCACGTTTCTTTTCAAGGTCAAAGAAATATTTTGTAGGTTTATCTGAATCATTAACATATTTGAATCTTGAACGAACCCAAGCACCACGGGTCTGGATTCGTTCAAGTTCAGACAACTGATGTTGCTTCTCAATTAAAATGACATTAAGATCAGGGTTTGTTGCAATATTTGATTTTAATAACTGAATATCGGATTGCAAACTATCAAATTTACGTTTAAAATCATAATTCTTTTTAATAGAAAATTCTTGCGAAATTTCCTTTATTTTGTATTTCCCACGATCCCACCAATCTTGAATACACTTAAACTCAGATTTCTGTAATCGCCAGGAAAGCCAAAAACTATTTACCATATCAACATACAATTTATCATCTAAAAGAGATGTATTTAAACACCAGTAAGCACTCTTATGTTTACTTGGTATTTCTTTACAATAAATACGAACGTAATCATGATCAGAATATGAACATTGTTTTATTTCTGAAGATCGAATAAACTGACTATAATGTTTAGATATATAAATTCGATCGAGTCTTGCGGCGACACCATCATTTCTCGACCAGGAATATATTTTATCGTACGGATGAATATTGCGAAACGTATCAATAAATTTGAAACGTTTAACAATAGATTTAAATTCATTACAAGAATGGGGGTGGGGTTCAGTATCTCCTGTCCGATCTAGGGAAGGATTAATAGTACAATTAAAATCACCTCCAAGAAATATTGGAATGGAAGAATCAAGTTGATTCAAATGGTGTTTTAAATATTTCAAAAAGTCGAGTTTTTCTTTGGGGCAAGTTGGGGAATACACATTCAACAAATTTATTGTTTGTTCTTGTATTTTAATAGTTGCATGTAAAATGCGACCAGGTAAAATAATTTTATGATCTAGAATAGTATATTCCAAATTATTGGAAAAACATATTGCTAGTCCAGCAGAAATACTTGAGAGATGAGAGAACACTATTTCTCCTCTCCAAATCATTTTCCAAATACCTTCATCAGAAGGAATGGTATGGATATCTTGGAGGAAAACTATATCCGCATTCAATTTAGATTTCAAAGAATCTAAAATAAAATATCTTTTAAAGGAGTCACGACAACCTTGAGTGTTCAGTGAGACTAATGAAAAACCGGACATTAAAATTGTAGTGAAAAAACTGAGCAAAAATGCATACTTAATAGGAAAAATCATATTGACTTAGATAAAGAGTATTTCTAAGCATGTGTTTTAATATACGCCTTTAACTTCTTTATTAATTTGTTTAAACGCGCTTTCAACTGAGAAGACGACTCAGGATTTCTTCTGCGGTCAATAAAATCTTGACACAGTTGGCGTATGTTGGTCGTGTATTCTAAACACTTCTCAACAGGTTTTTTGTTACTTTTAAGTTCTAAAAGTAGTCTGTCCAGCTCTTCAGTCGATAATTTTTGCTCGGTATCCACGACGATTTGGGATACGTTTTGTTCTGATAAATCCGAGGATATAGATTCAATATCTACATCCTCTTCTTCGGTGGTGTTCACGGTAATATTAGATGGAGGGGGTAAATCCCATATACTGATATCATCCTGAGCAGATGATTCAGTGATTTTATCAGTTGTAGGGGCTTTCACACAAATCAGTGAATCGCTTTTTTCTGCTTTACGTTTCATTGCAGACTTAGGCGCCATAAGATCTTGCACCTTTTCAACGGGAGCGTGGACATCTACAATGACCGTAGATTCCACTGCCTGTTTATTAACAGTAGCATTGACTGTGGTGATGGAAGCATCGTCCTGGTTCCCAGAAGCACGGGCACCAGAGTCCGAAGCAACAGATTGCTCGGCGGTCCCAGCTGGGGGTACACGTTCAGCCGTATATGGGGTATGTGTGTTTGCTTCTGATGTTTTGTTATCCGTTTTAGTTTTATTTTCTGGACATCTGCTTTGAATGTGTCCAATCTGTTTGCATTTAAAACAAACCACATCATCGTTTAAAAAGATTCTGTAATTTTGTCTTTGATAATGCATATCAAAGTATTCTGGTAAGCATTGGTTAGAGTGGGGAATAAGAGAAACTTGACGTCTAAATGACTTGACGTGTTTCAGGGTTGGGATTTTTATGCCTAATGGTATGGGTTTGATGTCTGAAATTATGCGCCCATAGCGCATCAATTCATCTTCTAATAAATCATTAGGGATAAAGGGGGGACAATTTGACAGAGTAATCTTTTTGGGGATTTTAACTAGACATTGAACTTCAATGAATTCGTCCCCTATACTAAGACCATCTGAACACAATAGTTCAACATCATCAAGGTTCGATAAAAATATTACGACCCCAGATCTCATACGAGAGGCAGCCACTATATTTTCTGGATTGACCACATTAGCAACAGCAACAACATACTGTTCTATTGATATGGACTGTATATTTCGTAACTTGACACCATGTTTCCTTGAAACAAAGCCGAACGGCTTATGACCAAATGAGGGCATATCATCATGCTCAAATCTTGAACTTTCTCCTTCAGAGGGTATATTATTTTCAGTTGACAAGTTGAAATTTTTTGTTCTTGAACTTTCGCAGCTCGATTTTGATTTAACAATGTTATTTACATTAGCCTGAGGCTCGGATTTACCACCTACCTTTGACGGCATTGTTCTCTTAATTAAATTAAGATCTCTATTGTCCCTATCACTTGACAAAGAATTGCCCGAGGCAACAACAGTCGACAACTGAGTAGATTTACCCATGACCACACTGGAAAACGAAGGCGACGCCATCTTTGAACAAAAAATAAACCAGTAAACAAAAAAAACAATCCAACAAAAATCTCGGCAATCCGAGATGAAAATACAAAATACACCCCACAAAATGAAAGAACTTCTTCTTCTGAACACAACAATATAAATTTTGTCGAACCACAATACAAAATAACCAAATAATAAATGCTTTGAGCGGAGCTCCGAAAAACACGTCCTATCCCTTCAAGAAGAAGAATTTTTTTTTTGAATTTTCAATACCCTTTATTAAATAAAACAATTAATCACAGTAGTACAAGGTATCAAAAATTCAAGTAACATAAAAAATAAACCTAACAAATACATTATTATGACAAGCTATTGAACAATTTTGAAAATACATATAGTTACATTGACTTTAAACCCAAAAATATACGAAAATACAATAGAAATATAAAAGACTTTGTCCAACTGATCAAAGTCAGTTTAAACTGATACAAACCAGTTTAAACTTTAAACATTATTGCCTACCTATTTTTAAATTAAAGAAGCCTATAAATGACTTTGTCCAAATGATCAAAGTCAACATGGACTGGTACACGCCAGTCCATGTTTTAACCTTTAACACATCGCGGTTTACAATATATAAACAAGACAAGAAAATAAAAATCTAAAATACAATACAAATACAATTAAAATAACTTACCATTAAATATTAACAAAAAGCTTGTCACTAGAAATAAAACACAATACATTATTAAAACACCAAAAATCTGAAAAAGAATCAACATTATTTACAAACCTATAGTAGGCAAATTCAATTGCCAAACGGGCGCGGATGCGCGACCTGAATTCCTGCAGTGGGTCTGTTGGTCCGCCTCCAGTCCTCAGGTGCTGCAACGTCACATAAGTGGCCATCTTCGCCTGGGTGGCAATCCACTGGAACAGTCGTCTTGGGGTCCTGTACCGCTTGGTCCATCGTTGCGTGTTGGTACATTCTCCCAACACGACTGTTCCGTCCTCCATAACCATTGGCAGTCTGGTAGATTCTGGACAGCCGACCCGGGATGACGTGTGGTCGGCTGGTACTGGAACATCTGGACAGCTGATCCTAGGTGACGGTGGATCAGCTGGATTCGATCTCCTAACTGGACAGCTGCCCGATGATAGCGTGTGGACAGCTGGAGGAGATCGATTTGCACTAACCTGAGGTGGCGTTAGGTCAGTGCTAGTAAAAGTAGAAGGTCCAAATATAAATGATTCTATTGAACCTACATTATTTGTGCTTAATTTACACAGAATATTATGAACGTTATTTAATAAAACACTAATACGGGGACAGGCTATAAAAATGTGATGTAAGTCCTCTTGCAAACCACAAGAGGGACAAACGTCAGACTGCTGATAACCAGCTTTACAATAAAATTTACTAGTTGCAATAGCACCATGAAGGATTCTCCAGTTAAGGTCACCTTCATGCATGCTATGGGGATATTCATAAACATGACTATATATAACATTAGGGGGAACATTAGATCGTAAAATATTACACCAAGGGGACAGTAACTTTTTATTATGGGAACTATTAAAATTCTGAACAACAGATAACAAATAAATCATTTTCTTGTGACATTTATCGAGAACAACGCCCTTACTTAATTCAGGAGCATTGTCAATATCTACTTTAAAAATGTATTGGTGAACAACACCAATATCAATATCATTATTTAAAAAACGGTCAATCAATATACTCCACTCCGGAGGAAAAGACGACCACAGTAAATCCAGATGTTGTTGGATACAGCGTTCGGAACGAATGCTTAATATGCCAACAAGATCTTCTGCAGTAAATTTTCTTTCCAAACTAGTATCGAAAAGATCTTTAACTTTGGTCATACCGGCAATTACAAAATTTTCAAAATAAAAAGGTTCATCAGTTTTGGGGTTAATTAATGAAGGATTGAAGAACAAAGGTTCTTCTAAAATATCGGCCACTGAGGTATCATCTATTTTAATTCTAGACGATTCAAAATTCTTCCAATCTTTAATTAAATCTTGATAAAAGCTTGGAATGTTAGTGTATTGAAAATCCCCATCAAGTAATAACAACTGAACATCATAATTCAAATTAGAAACAGTAGACAAAAAATATTTACAAAAATAGTAACAAGGATGAACATCTTCACCATTCATTAATGTCAAAAATCTGTACATAAATTGAATTCGAAAATCACGAATTCTAGACAAAATATGAACTAAACCCTGTCCTCCAGTACATACAGGAAGATATAACATTTCTTTCGAAACCCAATGTTTTCCTTGCCATAGAAAATCTACAAATTTGTTTTGAATGGCACTAATAATTTCATCTGGCACGGACACAGAATTTAATCGATGCCATAATTTTGACGCGGAAAGTAAATTGATAACAAGTGTTCGTCCTCTGAGTGACAAACCGCGAGCAAAAGGCTTCCACCTGTCAAGTTTGACAGTAATATCCTCCTCCATCCCTTCCCAATTTTGTTTATAGAAATCCTTATTGTTTCCAACAAAAGTACCCAAAACCTTTAAACCTTTATTATTCCACTTGAGACCAAGTGGACAATCATTTCTATTTTTCCAACTTCCCACCCACAGACCCTCTGACTTTTGTAAATTAATTTTTGAATTAGAAGCTTTCTGGTATATATCTAACCAGAAAGACAACCTATCAAAATCAGAGTCTTGCGTTAATAAAGTATCCAAATCATCTGCATATGCAGATAAACAACTTTTCTTACCATCTGATAATGGAAGTTCAAGTCCTGATAGGCCGTCGTTTGATCTTAGTTTGTGTAAAAGAGGTTCAAGGCATATGGCATATAATTGACCAGACAAAGAACATCCTTGTCGTATACCTCTTTTAAATTGAAAAGGGGATGATAACGAGTTATTAATTTTAAGTAAGCTATGTACATCTGTATAAATAGTTTTTATACAGGATATAAAATAATCGCCAAAACCGAAGGCTTCTAATGTCTTCATCAAATAACCATGATGAACACGATCAAAAGCCTTCTCTTGGTCAAGGGAAACAATAGCAAGGGGGATATGTTCCTGATTAGCATAACAAGTAGCATCAGAAATAAAACGAATATTATCACTTATGTGACGACCGGGAACACAATAACTTTGATCGATATTTAATCTATCGGGTAGAACGGTACGGAGTCTTAACGAGAAAGCTCTCGTTAATATTTTATAGTCGCAACAGAGAAGAGACACAGGTCTCCAGTTTTTCAACAAACTACTATCACCTTTTTTTGGAATCATTGTCAGAACGGCTCTTCTGCACGAAAGTGGAAGTCTGTTTTCTTCAATAGAAGTAACAAAAACTTCGTGCATATCTTTCCCAACAACGTTCCAAAAGGTTTTATAAAATTCACTAGGCAGCCCATCAATACCAGGGGATTTATTATTATTCATTTTCAAAACGGCCGAGGACAATTCATCATAACTTATAGCACTATCTAATGTTTGCTTTTGGGTATCACTTATTGTAGGAAGGTCTTTCAAAATTTCATTTTGACAGCCTTCATCAACAGGATCGGGGCTATACAAGTCAGAGTAAAAATTTCGGGCAAGGGTTTTTATTTCCTGATCTGAATCAATTATATTGCCATTAGGCAAAGTTAAATGGGACAATAATTTCTTTGTACCACGTTTCCTTTCAAGGTCAAAGAAATATTTTGTTGGTTTATCTGCATCATTGACATATTTGAATCTTGAGCGAACCCAAGCACCACGGGCCTGGATTCGTTCAAGTTCAGACAACTGATGTTGTTTCTCAATTAAAATTGAATTGAGATTAGGGTTGGCTGCAATATTTGATTTTAATAACTCAATATCGGTTTGCAAACTATCAAATTTACGTTTAAAATCATAACTCTTTTTTACCGAAAATTCTTGCGAAAGTTCCTTTATTTTATATTTTCCCCGATCCCACCAATCTTGAATACACTTGAACTCAGATTTCTGTAATCGCCAAGAAATCCAGAAGTTATTAATCATATCAATATACGATTTATCATCTAAAAGAGATGTATTTAAACACCAGTATGCACTCTTGTGTTTACTTTGAATTTCTTTAAAGTAAACACGAATGTAATCATGATCAGAATATGAACACGGTTTTATTTCTGAGGATCGAATAAACTGACAATAATGTTTGGAGATATAAATTCGATCAAGTCTTGCGGCGACACCGTCATTTCTCGACCAGGAATAAGTTCTATCGTACGGATGAATATTGCGAAACGTATCAATAAATTTGAAACGTTTAACAATAGTTTTAAATTCATTACAAGAATGAGGATGGGGTTCAACATCTCCTGTCCTATCTAAGGAAGGATTAGTAGTACAATCAAAATCACCTCCAAGAAGTATTGGATAGGAAGAATCAAGTTGATTCAAATGGTGTTTTAAACTTTTCAAAAAGTCAAGTTTTTCTTTGGGACAGGTGGGGGAATAGACATTCAACAAATAAACAGTTTCCTCCTGTAATTTGATAGTAGCATGTAAAATGCGACCGGGTAATATAACTTTATGATCTAGAATAGTATATTCTAAATTATTTGATAAACATATCGCCAATCCAGCAGAAATAGTTGAGAGATGAGAGAACACTATTTCTCCTCTCCATATCATTTTCCATATACCTTCATCAGAAGGAATGGTATGTGTATCTTGAAGAAAAACTATGTCTGCATTCAATTTAGATTTTAAAGAATCTAATATAAAATATCTTTTAAAAGAATCTCGACAACCTTGAGTATTCAGTGAAACTAACGAAAAACCAGACATTACAATTGTAATTGTAATGAAGAAAATGAGCAAAAATGCATAATTAAGTGGGCAATACATATTGACTTAGATATATTTTATCTCTAGGCATGAGTTTTCAAATACGATTTTAATTTCTTTATCAATTTATTTAGTCGGGCCTTCAACTGAGAAGACGACTCAGGGTTTCTTCGGCGATCAATGAAGTCTTGACACAGTTGCCTGAGGTTGGTGGTATATTCTAAACACTTCTCAACAGGCTTTTTGTTGCTTTTCAGTTCGGAAAGAAGTCTGTCCAGCTCTTCGGTGGATAATTTTTGTTCAGTATCCACGACGACTTGGGATACGTTTTGTTCGGATAAATCAGAGGATATAGACTCAATGTCTATATCCTCTTCTTCATCGGTATTTAGAATAGAGTGGGATGGAGGAGGCAAATCCCATATACTTATGTCATCTTTAGTAGATACATCGGGAATTTTAGTGGTTGTGGGGGTTTTAATACAGATAATGGAATCATTATCGGCAGCTTTGCGTTTAACTGCCGATTTCACTGGCAATGGATCAGAATCCACTTTTTCAGTAGGGGTGTGAACATTAACAATGACATTAGAAACAGTTAAATTCGCAGATTTTTGCTCAACAGTAACATTAGTGGAGGTGTTGGAAACAGAAGTATTCACATTGGCTGGGCTTTCATTGACTTCAGAGTCTAAGATAATAGACTGCTCCGCTGTCCCCGTTGGGGGAACAGGTTCAGCCGTGAATGGAACATTTGTACCTGATTCTGACTTGTTATTTTGTGGTCGATTTTGTGGACATCGATTTTGAATATGACCAGTCTGTTTGCACTTAAAACAGACAACATCGTCATTCACAAATATTCTGTAGCTTTGCCTTTGATAATACATATCAAAGGACTCCGGTAATGTAACATTGGGATGAAGAATAAGGGACACTTGTCGTCTAAATGACTTGACGTGTTTTAGTGCTGGGATTTTAATACCGAGTGCAATGGGTTTTATGTCGGAAATTATGCGTCCATAACGCATCAACTCATCCTCGAGTAAATCATTAGGAATAAAAGGGGGACAATTAGACAAAGTAACTTTTTTCGGGATTTTTACCAAACACTGAACTTCAACAAACTCATCCCCAATACTTAAACCATTGGAACACAACTCTTCAACATCATCTAGATTAGATAAAAACACTACAACCCCAGACCTCATACGAGAGGCGGCCACTATATTTTCTGGCTTGACAATATCGGCGATAGCAACAACATACTGCTCGATTGAGACAGACGGTATGTTTGTTAGTCTCACACCGTGTTTTCTTGAGACAAAGCCAAAAGGCTTATGTCCAAATGACGGCATCTCATCATCTTTACTTTTCGATCTTGAAGTTTCTTGAAAAATACTTTCACTATTTGCACTTGACAAACTTTTTGATCTCGAACTTTCTCGGCTTAATACTGTATTATTACTAACATTAGCCTTAGGCAAAGATTTTCCAACTACCATTGACGGTATTGTCCTTTTAATTAAATTAAGGTCCCTATTGTCCTCATCGTTAAACACTGTATTGCTCGAGGCAACATTTGACGACAACTGAGTAGTTTTACCGTTCACTACTACACTAGAAAACGAAGGCGACGCCATCTTTGAACAAAAAATAAACCAGTAAACAAAAATACAATCCACCAAAAATCTCGGCAATCCGAGATATAAATACGAAAAACACCCCACAAAATGAAAGAGCTTCTTCTTCTGAACACAGCAATACAAATATTTACGAACCACAATACAAAATAACCAATAAATAAATGCTTTGAGCGGAGCTCCGAAAAACACGTCCTATCCCTTCAAGAAGAGGAAGAAGAAGAATTTGAATTTTCAATACCCTTTATTAAATAAAACAATATATCACAGTAGTACAAGGTATCAAAAATTCAAGTAACATAAAATATAATCCTTACAAATACATTATTATGACAAGCTATTTAACAATTTTGAAAATACATATAATTATATAGACTTTAAACCCAAAAGTATACAAAAATACAATAGAAATATAAAAGACTTTGTCCAACTGATCAAAGTCAGTTTAAACTGATACAAGCCAGTTTAAACTTTAAACATTATTACCTACCTATATTAAAATTAAAGAACCCTATAAATGACTTTGTCCAAATGATCAAAGTCAACATGGACTGGTACACGCCAGTCCATGTTTTAACCTTTAACACATCGCGGTTCACAATATATAAACAAGACAAGAAAATTAAAAAACAAAAATACAAATACAATTAAAATAACTTACCATTAAATATTAACAAAAAGCTTGTCATTTGAAATGAAACACAATATATTACCAAAACACCAAAAATCTGAAAAGAAATCAACATTATTTAAAAACTTACAATATGCAAATTCTATGGCCAACCGGGCGCGGATGCGCGACCTAAATTCCTTGAGTGGATCTGTCTCTCCGCCTCTGGTTCTTAGGTGTTGCAGGGTCACATAGGTGGCCATCTTCACCTGGGTGGCAATCCACTGGAACAGTCGTCTTGGGATCCTGTACCGCTTGGTCCATCGTTGCGTGTTGGTACATTCTCCCAACACGACTGTTCCGTCCTTCATCATCATTGGTTGTCTGGTAGCCTCTGGACAGCCGACCCTGGATGACGTGTGGTCGGCTGATACTGGAAATTCTGGACAGCTGCTCCTAGGTAGCGGTGGATCAGCTGGACTCGATCTCCTTACTGGACAGCTGTCCGAGGATGGCGTGTGGACAGCTGGAGGAGATCGATTTGCACTGACCTTAGGTGGCGTTTGGTCAGTGCTAGAAAAAGTAAAAGGTCCAAATATTAAAGAGTCTTTGGAACTAATATCATTTGGAATTAAATTGAATAAAATATTTTGAACATAACTTAAAAGCCCTTGTAAACGTGGACAGGAAACAAAAATATGATACAAGTCCTCTTGCAAACCACAAGACGGACATGCATCCGACTGCTGATAACCAGCTTTACAGAAAAATTTACCGGTTGAAATAGCACCATGAAGGATTCTCCAGTTAAGGTCACCTTCATGCATGCTATGAGGATATTCATAAACATGACTATATATGACATTAGGGGGAATATTTAATTGTAAAATATTACACCAAGGGGATATTAACTTTTTAGTATGGAAATTATTAAAATTTTGAACAACAGATAACAAATAAATCACTTTCTTGGGACATTTATCTAGAACAACGCCCTTACTTAATTCAGGCGCATTGTCAACATCTAATTTAAAAATGTATTGGTGAACAACACCAACATCAATATCATTATTTAAAAAACGGTCAATCAATATAGTCCACTCCGGAGGAAAAGACGACCATAGTAAATCTAGATGTTGTTGGATACAGCGTTCAGAACGAATGCTTAATATGCCAACAAGATCTGCTGCAGTTAATTTTCTTTTCAAACTAGTATCAAAAAGATCTTTAACTTTGGTCATACAGGCAATTACAAAATTTTCAAAATAAAAAGGTTCATCGGTTTTAGGGTTAACTAATAAAGGGTTAAAAAACAAAGGTTCTTCTAAAATGTCTGCAACTGAGATGTCATCTATTTTTATTCTAGACGATTCAAAATATTTCCAGGCTTTTATTAAATCTTGATAAAAGCTTGGGATGTTAGTATATTGAAAATCCCCATCAAGTAATAACAATTGAACATCATAATTCAAATTAGAAACAGTAGACAAAAAATATTTACAAAAATAGTAACAAGGATGAACTTCTTCACCATTCATTAATGTCAAAAATCTGTACATAAACTGAATTCGAAAATCACGAATTCTAGATAAAGTATGAACCAAACCCTGTCCTCCAGTACATACAGGAAGATATAACATTTCTTTGGAAACCCAATGTTTTCCTTGCCATAAAAAATCAACAAATTTATTTTGTATGGCGCTAATAATTTCATCGGGCACGGCCACAGAATTTAATCGATGCCACAATTTTGACGCGGAAAGTAAATTAATAACAAGTGTTCGCCCTCTTAGTGACAAACCGCGGGCAAAAGGCTTCCACCTGTCAAGTTTGACAGAAATATCCTCCTCCATCCCTTCCCAATTTTGTTTATAAAAATCTCTATTGTTTCCAACAAAAGTACCTAAAACCTTTAAACCTTTATTATTCCACTTGAGACCAAGTGGACAATCATTTCTATTTTTCCAACTTCCCACCCACAAACCTTCGGACTTTTGTAAATTAATTTTTGAATTGGAAGCTTTCTGGTATATATCTAACCAGAAAGACAACCTATCAAAATCAGAGTCCTGCGTTAAAAGAGTATCCAAATCATCTGCATAAGCAGATAAACAACTTTTCTTACCATCAGATAATGGTAGTTCAAGGCCTGATAAGCCGTCCTTTGACCTTAGTTTGTGTAAAAGAGGTTCAAGGCATATGGCATATAATTGACCAGACAAGGAACATCCTTGTCGTATACCTCTTTTAAATTGAAAAGGGGACGATAACGAGTTATTAATTTTAAGTAAACTATGTACATCTGTATAAATAGTTTTTATACAGGATATAAAATAATCTCCAAAACCGAAAGCTTCTAATGTCTTCATCAAATAACCATGATGAACACGATCAAAAGCCTTCTCTTGGTCAAGGGAAACAATAGCAAGTGGGATATTTTCCTGATTAGCATAACACGTAGCATCAGAAATAAAACGAATATTATCACTGATATGACGACCGGGAACACAATAACTTTGATCGATATTTAATATATCGGGTAGAACGGTACGGAGTCTTAGCGAGAAAGCTCTCGTTAATATTTTATAGTCGCAACAGAGAAGAGACACAGGTCTCCAGTTTTTCAACAAACTACTGTCACCTTTCTTTGGAATCATCGTCAGAACGGCTCTTCTGCACGAAAGTGGAAGTCTGTTTTCTTCAATAGAAGAAACAAAAACTTCGTGCATATCCTTACCAACGATGTTCCAAAATGTTTTGTAAAATTCACTAGGAAGCCCATCAATACCAGGAGACTTATTGTTATTCATTTTTAAAACGGCAGAGGACAATTCATTATAACTTATAACACTATCTAATGTTTGTTTTTGGGTTTCATTTAATGTAGGAAGGTCTTTCAAAATCTCATTTTGACAACCTTCATCTACAGGATCGGGGCTATACAAGTCTGCGTAAAAATTTCGGGCAAGGGTTTTTATTTCCTGATCAGAATCAGTTATACTGCCATCAGGCAAGGTTAAATGGGATAATAATTTTTTTGTACCACGTTTCTTTTCAAGGTCAAAGAAATATTTTGTTGGTTTATCTGAATCATTAACATATTTGAATCTTGAACGAACCAAAGCACCACGGGCCTGGATTCGTTCAAGTTCAGATAACTGATTTTGCTTCTCAATTAAAATAGCATTGAGATCAGGGTTTGTTGTAATATTTGATTTTAATAATTCAATATCGGATTGTAAACCATCAAATTTATGTTTAAAATCATAATTCCTTTTAATGGAAAATTCTTGCGAAAGTTCCTTTATTTTGTATTTTCCACGATCCCACCAATCTTGGATACACTTAAACTCAGATTTCTGTAATTTCCAAGAAAGCCAAAAGTTACTTATCATGTCAACATACAATTTATCATCTAAAAGAGATGTATTTAAACACCAGTAAGCACTCTTGTGTTTATTTGGTATTTCTTTAAAATAAACACGAACGTAATCGTGATCAGAATATGAACATGGTTTTATTTCTGAGGATCGAATAAACTGACTATAGTGTTTAGATATATAAATTCGATCAAGTCTTGCGGCGACACCGTCATTTCTCGACCAGGAATAAGTTCTATCGTACGGGTGAATATTGCGAAACGTATCAATAAATTTGAAACGTTTAACAATAGATTTAAATTCATTACAAGAATGGGGGTGGGGTTCAATATCTCCTGTCCGATCTAGGGAAGGATTAGTAGTACAATTAAAATCACCTCCAAGAAATATTGGAATGGAAGAATCAAGTTGATTCAAATGGTGTTTTAAATATTTCAAAAAGTCTAGTTTTTCTTTTGAGCAAGTTGGGGAATAAACATTCAACAAATATACAGTTTGCTCCTGTAGTTTGATAGTTGCATGTAAAATGCGACCGGGTAATATAACTTTATGCTCTAGAATAGTATATTCTAAATTATTTGACAAACATATCGCTAATCCAGCAGAAAGAGTCGAGAGATGAGAGAACACAATTTCTCCTCTCCATATCATTTTCCATATACCTTCATCAGAAGGAATGGTATGGGTATCTTGAAGAAACACTATATCTGCATTTAATTTAGATTTCAAAGAATCTAATATAAAATATCTTTTAAAAGAGTCACGACAACCTTGAGTGTTCAGTGAAACTAACGAAAAACCGGACATTACAATTGTAATTGCAATAAAAATACAGAACAAAAACGCATAATTAAGTGGACAATACATATTGACTTAGATATATTTTATCTCTAAGCATGAGTTTTCAGGTAGGTTTTTAATTTCTTTATCAATTTATTTAAACGGGCTTTCATCTGGGAAGAGGACTCAGGGTTTCGTCGAAGGTCAATAAAATCTTGACATAGTTGCCTGAGGTTGGTGGTATACTCTTGGCATTTTTCAACTGGCTTTTTATTACTTTTAAGTTCCAGAAGAAGTCTATCCAGCTCCTCACTGGATAATTTGTGCTCAGTATCTACTACTATTTGTGACAGGTTTTGTTCTGACAAATCAGAGGATATAGACTCAATGTCTATATCCTCGTCTTCATTAGCGTTAAGAATGCAAGGGGGTGGTGGGGGTAAATCCCATATACTTGTATTAGTTTCCCCAGCTACATCTGCAATTTTAGCCGTTGTAGGGGTTTTGGTACTAATAACAGAGTCATTGTGGTCTACTGCTTTCCTCTTAACTGCAGATTTAGCTGGCAGTTGATCATTCTCCAATTTTTCAACAGGGGTGTGAATATCAACAATGACATTGGCAAGAGTAGATTGCCCAGACTTTGCCATTGTAGTAACATTGGCTGTGGTGTTAGATGCAGAGTCATGGACTATAGCATCTAAGGTAACAGACTGCCCAGCTGTCCCAGTTGGCGGAACTGGTTCAGCCGTAAATGGGACATCTGTACTTGATTCTGACTTGTTGTTATCAGCAGTAGATTTGTTTTCTGGACATCTGCTCTGAATATGTCCAGTATGCTTACATTTAAAACAAACTACATCGTCATTAAGAAATATTCTGTAGTTTTGTCTTTGGTAAAACATATCAAAATATTCTGGTAACACTACACTGGGGTGGGGAATAAGGGAAACTTGTCTTCTAAAAGACTTTACATGTTTAAGAGCCGGTATTTTGATGCCTAGTGCAATAGGCTTAATGTCAGAAATGATGCGGCCATAACGCATCAATTCATCTTCCAATAAGTCATTAGGAATAAAAGGGGGACAGTTGGACAAAGTTACTTTTTTGGGGATCTTAACTAAACATTGAACATTAATAAATTCATCACCTATACTAAGGCCATTAGAACACAAGAGTTCAACATCTTCAAGGTTGGATAGAAACACTACAACCCCGGACCTCATACGAGAGGCAGCCACTATATTTTCAGGCTTTACAATAGTAGCAATAGCAACAACATATTGCTCAATAGAGATCGACTGTATGTTGGTTAACTTTACGCCATGTTTCCTTGAAACGAACCCAAACGGTTTATGTCCAAATGACGGCATGTCATCGTTCTGTTCAGATCCTACATTTTCTCGAACAGACTCTATATTATTACCGGTTGACAAAGGTGAACTTTTTAATCTTGAACTTTCTCCGTTTGAATTTACAAAATTACTAACATTAGCCTGGGGCGCGGATTTTACACCTACCTTGGTTGGCATTGTCCTCTTGATTAAATTAAGGTCCCTATTGTCCTTGTCGTTTAACAAAGAATTGCTCGAGGCAATTACATTTGACAACTGAGTACTTTTACCCGTGACTACAACACTTGAAAATGAAGGAGACGCCATCTTTAAACAAAAATGAACCAGTAAACCAAAAAACAATCCACCAAAAATCTCGGCAATCCGAGATGAAAATACAAAATACACCCCACAAAATGAAAGAGCTTCTTCTTCTGAACACAACAATACAAATATTTACGAACCACAATACAAAATAATTAATAAATAAATGCTTTGAGCGGAGCTCCGAAAAACACGTCCTATCCCTTCAAGAAGAAGAAGAAGAATTGAATTTTCAATACCCTTTATTAAATAAAACAATAAATCACAGTATTACAAGGTATCAAAAATTCAAGTTACATAAAATATAAACCTAACAATACATTATTTTGACAAGCTACATTAACAATTTTGAATATACATATAAATTAGTTAACTTTAAACCCAAAAGTATATGAAAGTATGACACAAATTTTAAAAGACTTTGTCCTAGTGAGCAAAGTCAGTTTAAACTGATTCAAGCCAATTTAAACTTTAACAATTAATTTATTACCTACCTAACATTGAACCTAAAGACACCTATAAAAGACTTTGTCATAATGATCAAAGTCAACATGGACTGGTACACGCCAGTCCATGTTTTAACTTTTAACACATCGCGGTTTACAATATATAAACAAGACAAGAAAAATAAAAATCAAAAATACAATTACCTTACCATTAAATATTTACAACAAGCTTGTCATTAGAGATAAAACATAGTACATTATTAAAAGACCAAAAATCTGAAAAAAAATCTACATTATTAATGAACTTACAATAGGCAAATTCGATTGCCAACCGGGCGCGGATGCGCGACCTGAATTCCACGAGCGGGTCTGTCTGTCCTCCTCCGGTCCTCAGGTGCTGAAGTGTGACGTATGTGGCCATCTTCGCCTGGGTGGCAATCCACTGGAACAGTCGTCTTGGGGTCCTGCACCGCTTCGCCCATCGTTGCGTGTTGGTACATTCTCCCAACACGACTGTTCCGTCCTCCATCACCATTGGCTGTCTGTTCGTCTCTGGGCAGCCGACCCTGGATGCCGTGTGGTCGGCTGGTACTGTAACCTCTGGACAGCTGATCCGAGGTGGCGGTTGATCAGCTGGAATCGATCTGCTAACTGGACAGCTGTCCGATGTTGGCGTGTGGACAGCTGGAGGAGATCGTTTTGCACTGACCTGAGATGGCGTTTGGTCAGTGCTAGAAAAGGTTAAAGGTCCAAATATAAATGATTCCTTTGAACCTATATTATTTTTACTTAATTTACACAAAATATTATGAATGTAATTTAATAAAACACTAATACGTGGACAGGCTATAAAAATGTGATGCAAGTCCTCTTGCAAACCACAAGAGGGACAAACATCAGAAAGCTGAAAACCAGCTTTATAATAAAATTTTCCAGTTGAAACAGCACCATGAAGTATTCTCCAGTTAAGATCACCTTCATGCATGCTATGAGGATATTCATAAATATGACTATATATAATATTAGGAGGGAAAGTTGATTGTAAAATACTATTCCAGGGGGACAATAACTTTTTGGTATGGGAACTATTAAAATTTTGAATAACAGATAACAAATAAATCATTTTCTTGGGACATTTATCAAGAACTACACCCTTACTTAATTCAGGTGCATTGTCAACATCTAATTTAAAGATATATTGGTGAACAACACCAATATCAATATCATTATGTAAAAAACGATATATTAATTCACTCCACTCCGGAGGAAAAGCCGACCATAATAAATCTAGATGTTGTTGGATACATCGTTCAGAACGAAAGCTAATTATGCCAACAAGATCTGCTGCAGTTAATTTTCTGTTCAAACTAGTATCAAACAGATCTTTAATTTTAGTCATACCAGCAATTACAAAATTTTCAAAATAAAAAGGTTCTTCGGTTTTAGGGTTAACTAAACATGGATTAAAGAACAAAGGTTCTTCTAAAATGTCTGCAACTGATGTATCATCTATTTTTATTCTAGATGATTCAAAATATTTCCAGGCTTTTATTAAATCTTGATAAAAGCTTGGGATGTTAGTATACTGAAAATCCCCATCAAGTAATAACAATTGAACATCATAATTCAAATTAGAAACAGTAGACAAAAAATATTTACAAAAAAAGTAACAAGGGTGAACTTCTTCACCATTCATTAATGTCAAAAATCTATACATAAATTGAATTCGAAAATCACGAATTCTAGATAAAATATGGACTAAACCCTGTCCTCCAGTACATACAGGGAGATACAACATTTCTTTGGAAACCCAATGTTTTCCTTGCCATAGAAAGTCTACAAATTTATTTTGAATGACATTAATTATTTCATCAGGAACAACTACAGAATTTAATCGATGCCACAATTTTGAAGCGGAGAGTAAATTGATAACAAGTGTTCTACCTCTAAGTGACAAACCACGAGCAAATGGTTTCCACATGTCAAGTTTGACAGTAATATCCTCCTCCATCCCTTCCCAATTTTGTTTATAAAAATCCCTATTGTTCCCCACAAAAGTTCCCAAAACCTTTAAACCTTTATTATTCCACTTGAGACCAAGTGGACAATCATTTCTATTTTTCCAACTTCCCACCCACAAACCTTCGGACTTTTGTAAATTAATTTTTGAATTGGAAGCTTTCTGATATATATCCAACCAGAAAGACAACCTATCAAAATCAGAGTCCTGCGTTAAAAGAGTATCCAAATCATCTGCATACGCGGATAAACAACTTTTCTTACCATCAGATAATGGAAGTTCAAGGCCTGAAAGACCATCTTTTGACCTTAATTTATGCAAAAGAGGTTCAAGGCAAATGGCATATAACTGACCTGATAAGGAACATCCTTGTCGTATACCTCTCTTAAATTGAAAAGGGGAAGATAACGAATTATTAATTTTCAGTAAACTATGTACATCTGTATAAATAGTTTTTATACAGGAAATGAAATAATCGCCAAAACCGAAAGCTTCTAATGTTTTCATCAAATAGCCATGATGAACACGATCAAAAGCTTTCTCTTGGTCAAGGGAAACAATAGCAAGGGGGATATTTTCCTGATTAGCATAACAAGTAGCATCAGAAATAAAACGAATATTGTCACTGATATGACGACCGGGTACACAATAACTTTGATCGATGTGTAATATATCGGGTAAAACGGTACGAAGTCTTAGCGAGAAAGCTCTCGTTAATATTTTATAATCACAACAGAGAAGAGACACTGGTCTCCAGTTTTTTAACAAACTACTGTCACCTTTCTTCGGAATCATCGTCAGAACGGCTCTTCTGCACGAAAGTGGAAGTCTGTTTTCTTCAATCGAAGTAACAAAAACTTCGTGCATATCTTTCCCAACGATGTTCCAAAATGTTTTGTAAAATTCACTAGGCAGCCCATCAATACCAGGAGACTTATTGTTATTCATTTTTAAAACGGCAGAGGACAATTCATTATAACTTATAACACTATCTAATGTTTGTTTTTGGGTTTCATTTAATGTAGGAAGGTCTTTCAAAATCTCATTTTGACAACCTTCATCTACAGGATCGGGGCTATACAAGTCTGTGTAAAAATTTCGGGCAAGGGTTTTTATTTCCTGATCAGAATCAGTTATACTGCCATCAGGCAAGGTTAAATGGGATAATAATTTTTTTGTACCACGTTTCTTTTCAAGGTCAAAGAAATATTTTGTTGGTTTATCTGAATCATTAACATATTTGAATCTTGAACGAACCCAAGCACCACGGGCCTGGATTCGTTCAAGTTCAGATAACTGATTTTGCTTCTCAATTAAAATGGCATTGAGATCAGGGTTTGTTGTAATATTTGATTTTAATAATTCAATATCGGATTGTAAACCATCAAATTTACGCTTAAAATCATAATTCTTTTTAATGGAAAATTCTTGCGAAAGTTCCTTTATTTTGTATTTTCCACGATCCCACCAATCTTGGATACACTTAAACTCAGATTTCTGTAATTGCCAGGAAAGCCAAAAGTTATTTATCATGTCAACATACAATTTATCATCTAAAAGAGATGTATTTAAACACCAGTAAGCACTCTTGTGTTTACTTGGTATTTCTTTAAAATAAACACGAACGTAATCATGATCAGAATATGAACATGGCTTTATTTCTGAGGATCGAATAAACTGACTATAGTGTTTAGATATATAAATTCGATCGAGTCTTGCGGCGACACCGTCATTTCTCGACCAGGAATAAGTTCTATCGTACGGGTGAATATTGCGAAACGTATCAATAAATTTGAAACGTTTAACAATAGTTTTAAATTCATTACAAGAATGCGGGTGGGGTTCAATATCTCCTGTCCGATCGAGGGAAGGATTAGTAGTACAATTAAAATCACCTCCAAGAAATATTGGAATGGACGAATCAAGTTGATTCAAATGGTGTTTTAAATATTTCAAAAAGTCTAGTTTTTCTTTGGGACAAGTGGGGGAATAAACATTCAACAAATATACAATTTGTTCCTGTTGTTTGATAGTTGCATGTAAAATGCGACCGGGTAATATAACTTTATGATCTAGAATAGTATATTCTAAATTATTTGAAAAACATATCGCTAATCCAGCAGAAAGAGTCGAGAGATGAGAGAACACAATTTCTCCTCTCCATATCATTTTCCATATACCTTCATCAGAAGGAATGGTATGGGTATCTTGAAGAAACACTATATCTGCATTTAATTTAGATTTCAAAGAATCTAATATAAAATATCTTTTAAAAGAGTCACGACAACCTTGAGTGTTCAGTGAAACTAACGAAAAACCGGACATTACAATTGTAATTGTAATAAAAATACAGAACAAAAACGCATAATTAAGTGGACAATACATATTGACTTAGATATATTTTATCTCTAAGCATGAGTTTTCAGGTAGGTTTTTAATTTCTTTATCAATTTATTTAAACGGGCTTTCATCTGGGAAGAGGACTCAGGGTTTCGTCGAAGGTCAATAAAATCTTGACATAGTTGCCTGAGGTTGGTGGTATACTCTTGGCATTTTTCAACTGGCTTTTTATTACTTTTAAGTTCCACAAGTAGTCTATCCAGCTCCTCACTGGATAATTTGTGCTCAGTATCTACTACTATTTGTGACAAGTTTTGTTCTGACAAATCAGAGGATATAGACTCAATGTCTATATCCTCGTCTTCATTAGCGTTAAGAATGCAAGGGGGTGGTGGGGGTAAATCCCATATACTTGTATTAGTTTCCCCAGCTACATCTGCAATTGTAGCCGTTGTAGGGGTTTTGGTACTTATAATAGAGTCATTATGGTCTACTGCTTTCCTCTTAACTGCAGATTTAGCTGGCAGTTGATCATTCTCCAATTTTCCAACAGGGGTGTGAAGATCAACAATGACATTGGCAAGAGTAGATTGCCCAGACTTTGCCATTGTAGTAACATTGGCTGTGGTGTTAGATGCAGAGTCATGGACTATAGCATCTAAGGTAACAGACTGCCCCGCTGTCCCAGTTTGCGGAACTGGTTCAGCCGTAAATGGGACATCTGTACTTGATTCTGACTTGTTGTTATCAGCTGTAGATTTGTTTTCTGGACATCTGCTCTGAATATGTCCAGTATGCTTACATTTAAAACAAACTACATCGTCATTAAGAAATATTCTGTAGTTTTGTCTTTGGTAAAACATATCAAAATATTCTGGTAACACTACACTGGGGTGGGGAATAAGGGAAACTTGTCTTCTAAAAGATTTTACATGTTTAAGAGCCGGTATTTTGATGCCTAGTGCAATAGGCTTAATGTCAGAAATGATGCGGCCATAACGCATCAATTCATCTTCCAATAAGTCATTAGGAATAAAAGGGGGACAGTTGGACAAAGTTACTTTTTTGGGGATCTTAACTAAACATTGAACATTAATAAATTCATCACCTATACTAAGGCCATTTGAACACAAGAGTTCAACATCTTCAAGGTTGGATAGAAACACTACAACCCCGGACCTCATACGAGAGGCAGCCACTATATTTTCAGGCTTTACAATAGTAGCAATAGCAACAACATATTGCTCAATAGAGATCGACTGTATGTTGGTTAACTTTACGCCATGTTTCCTTGAAACGAACCCAAACGGTTTATGTCCAAATGACGGCATGTCATCGTTCTGTTCAGATACTACATTTTCTCGAACAGACTCTATATTATTACCGGTTGACAAAGGTGAACTTTTTAATCTTGAACTTTCTCCGTTTGAATTTACAAAAGTACTAACATTAGCCTGGGGTGCGGATTTTACACCTACCTTGGTTGGCATTGTCCTCTTAATTAAATTAAGGTCCCTATTGTCCTTATCGTTTAACAAAGAATTGCTCGAGGCAATTACATTTGACAACTGAGTACTTTTACCCGTGACTACAACACTTGAAAATGAAGGAGACGCCATCTTTAAACAAAAATAAACCAGTAAACCAAAAAACAATCCACCAAAAATCTCGGCAATCCGAGAATAAATAACGAAAATAACCCCACAAAATGAAAGAACTTCTTCTTCTGAACACAACAATACAAATATTTACGAACCACAATACAAAATAACCAATAAATAAATGATTTGAGCGGAGCTCCGAAAAACACGTCCTATCCCTTCAAGAAGAATTGAATTTTCAATACCCTTTATTAAATAAAACAATTAATCACAGTAGTACAAGGTATCAAAAATTCAAGTAACATAAAAAATAAACCTAACAAATACATTATTATGACAAGCTATTGAACAATTTTGAAAATACATATAGTTACATTGACTTTAAACCCAAAAATATACGAAAATACAATAGAAATATAAAAGACTTTGTCCAACTGATCAAAGTCAGTTTAAACTGATACAAGCCAGTTTAAACTTTAAACATTATTGCCTACCTATTTTTAAATTAAAGAAGCCTATAAATGACTTTGTCCAAATGATCAAAGTCAACATGGACTGGTACACGCCAGTCCATGTTTTAACCTTTAACACATCGCGGTTTACAATATATAAACAAGACAAGAAAATAAAAATCTAAAATACAATACAAATACAATTAAAATAACTTACCATTAAATATTAACAAAAAGCTTGTCACTAGAAATAAAACACAATACATTATTAAAACACCAAAAATCTGAAAAAGAATCAACATTATTTACAAACCTATAGTAGGCAAATTCAATTGCCAAACGGGCGCGGATGCGCGACCTGAATTCCTGCAGTGGGTCTGTTGGTCCGCCTCCAGTCCTCAGGTGCTGCAACGTCACATAAGTGGCCATCTTCGCCTGGGTGGCAATCCACTGGAACAGTCGTCTTGGGGTCCTGTACCGCTTGGTCCATCGTTGCGTGTTGGTACATTCTCCCAACACGACTGTTCCGTCCTCCATAACCATTGGCAGTCTGGTAGATTCTGGACAGCCGACCCGGGATGACGTGTGGTCGGCTGGTACTGGAACATCTGGACAGCTGATCCTAGGTGACGGTGGATCAGCTGGATTCGATCTCCTAACTGGACAGCTGCCCGATGATAGCGTGTGGACAGCTGGAGGAGATCGATTTGCACTAACCTGAGGTGGCGTTAGGTCAGTGCTAGTAAAAGTAGAAGGTCCAAATATAAATGATTCTATTGAACCTACATTATTTGTGCTTAATTTACACAGAATATTATGAACGTTATTTAATAAAACACTAATACGGGGACAGGCTATAAAAATGTGATGTAAGTCCTCTTGCAAACCACAAGAGGGACAAACATCAGACTGCTGATAACCAGCTTTACAATAAAATTTACTAGTTGCAATAGCACCATGAAGGATTCTCCAGTTAAGGTCACCTTCATGCATGCTATGGGGATATTCATAAACATGACTATATATAACATTAAGGGGAACATTAGATCGTAAAATATTACACCAAGGGGACAGTAACTTTTTATTATGGGAACTATTAAAATTCTGAACAACAGATAACAAATAAATCATTTTCTTGGGACATTTATCGAGAACAACGCCCTTACTTAATTCAGGAGCATTGTCAATATCTAATTTAAAAATGTATTGGTGAACAACACCAATATCAATATCATTATTTAAAAAACGGTCAATCAATATACTCCACTCCGGAGGAAAAGACGACCACAGTAAATCCAGATGTTGTTGGATACAGCGTTCGGAACGAATGCTTAATATGCCAACAAGATCTTCTGCAGTAAATTTTCTTTCCAAACTAGTATCGAAAAGATCTTTAACTTTGGTCATACCGGCAATTACAAAATTTTCAAAATAAAAAGGTTCATCAGTTTTGGGGTTAATTAATGAAGGATTGAAGAACAAAGGTTCTTCTAAAATATCGGCCACTGAGGTATCATCTATTTTAATTCTAGACGATTCAAAATTCTTCCAGGCTTTAATTAAATCTTGATAAAAGCTTGGAATGTTAGTGTATTGAAAATCCCCATCAAGTAATAACAACTGAACATCATAATTCAAATTAGAAACAGTAGACAAAAAATATTTACAAAAATAGTAACAAGGATGAACATCTTCACCATTCATTAATGTCAAAAATCTGTACATAAATTGAATTCGAAAATCACGAATTCTAGACAAAATATGAACTAAACCCTGTCCTCCAGTACATACAGGAAGATATAACATTTCTTTCGAAACCCAATGTTTTCCTTGCCATAGAAAATCTACAAATTTGTTTTGAATGGCACTAATAATTTCATCTGGCACGGACACAGAATTTAATCGATGCCATAATTTTGACGCGGAAAGTAAATTGATAACAAGTGTTCGTCCTCTGAGTGACAAACCGCGAGCAAAAGGCTTCCACCTGTCAAGTTTGACAGTAATATCCTCCTCCATCCCTTCCCAATTTTGTTTATAGAAATCCTTATTGTTTCCAACAAAAGTACCCAAAACCTTTAAACCTTTATTATTCCACTTGAGACCAAGTGGACAATCATTTCTATTTTTCCAACTTCCCACCCACAGACCCTCTGACTTTTGTAAATTAATTTTTGAATTAGAAGCTTTCTGGTATATATCTAACCAGAAAGACAACCTATCAAAATCAGAGTCTTGCGTTAATAAAGTATCCAAATCATCTGCATATGCAGATAAACAACTTTTCTTACCATCTGATAATGGAAGTTCAAGTCCTGATAGGCCGTCGTTTGATCTTAGTTTGTGTAAAAGAGGTTCAAGGCATATGGCATATAATTGACCAGACAAAGAACATCCTTGTCGTATACCTCTTTTAAATTGAAAAGGGGATGATAACGAGTTATTAATTTTAAGTAAGCTATGTACATCTGTATAAATAGTTTTTATACAGGATATAAAATAATCGCCAAAACCGAAGGCTTCTAATGTCTTCATCAAATAACCATGATGAACACGATCAAAAGCCTTCTCTTGGTCAAGGGAAACAATAGCAAGGGGGATATGTTCCTGATTAGCATAACAAGTAGCATCAGAAATAAAACGAATATTATCACTTATGTGACGACCGGGAACACAATAACTTTGATCGATATTTAATATATCGGGTAGAACGGTACGGAGTCTTAACGAGAAAGCTCTCGTTAATATTTTATAGTCGCAACAGAGAAGAGACACAGGTCTCCAGTTTTTCAACAAACTACTATCACCTTTTTTTGGAATCATTGTCAGAACGGCTCTTCTGCACGAAAGCGGAAGTCTGTTTTCTTCAATAGAAGAAACAAAAACTTCGTGCATATCTATCCCAACAACGTTCCAAAAGGTTTTATAAAATTCACTAGGCAGCCCATCAATACCAGGGGATTTATTATTATTCATTTTCAAAACGGCCGAGGACAATTCATCATAACTTATAGCACTATCTAATGTTTGCTTTTGGGTATCACTTATTGTAGGAAGGTCTTTCAAAATTTCATTTTGACAGCCTTCATCAACAGGATCGGGGCTATACAAGTCAGAGTAAAAATTTCGGGCAAGGGTTTTTATTTCCTGATCTGAATCAATTATATTGCCATTAGGCAAAGTTAAATGGGACAATAATTTCTTTGTACCACGTTTCCTTTCAAGGTCAAAGAAATATTTTGTTGGTTTATCTGCATCATTGACATATTTGAATCTTGAGCGAACCCAAGCACCACGGGCCTGGATTCGTTCAAGTTCAGACAACTGATGTTGTTTCTCAATTAAAATTGAATTGAGATTAGGGTTGGCTGCAATATTTGATTTTAATAACTCAATATCGGTTTGCAAACTATCAAATTTACGTTTAAAATCATAACTCTTTTTTACCGAAAATTCTTGCGAAAGTTCCTTTATTTTATATTTTCCCCGATCCCACCAATCTTGAATACACTTGAACTCAGATTTCTGTAATCGCCAAGAAATCCAGAAGTTATTAATCATATCAATATACGATTTATCATCTAAAAGAGATGTATTTAAACACCAGTATGCACTCTTGTGTTTACTTTGAATTTCTTTAAAGTAAACACGAATGTAATCATGATCAGAATATGAACACGGTTTTATTTCTGAGGATCGAATAAACTGACTATAATGTTTGGAGATATAAATTCGATCAAGTCTTGCGGCGACACCGTCATTTCTCGACCAGGAATAAGTTCTATCGTACGGATGAATATTGCGAAACGTATCAATAAATTTGAAACGTTTAATAATAGTTTTAAATTCATTACAAGAATGAGGATGGGGTTCAACATCTCCTGTCCTATCTAAGGAAGGATTAGTAGTACAATTAAAATCACCTCCAAGAAGTATTGGATAGGAAGAATCAAGTTGATTCAAATGGTGTTTTAAACTTTTCAAAAAGTCAAGTTTTTCTTTGGGACAGGTGGGGGAATAGACATTCAACAAATAAACAGTTTCCTCCTGTAATTTGATAGTAGCATGTAAAATGCGACCGGGTAATATAACTTTATGATCTAGAATAGTATATTCTAAATTATTTGAAAAACATATCGCCAATCCAGCAGAAATAGTTGAGAGATGAGAGAACACTATTTCTCCTCTCCATATCATTTTCCATATACCTTCATCAGAAGGAATGGTATGTGTATCTTGAAGAAAAACTATGTCTGCATTCAATTTAGATTTTAAAGAATCTAATATAAAATATCTTTTAAAAGAATCTCGACAACCTTGAGTATTCAGTGAAACTAACGAAAAACCAGACATTACAATTGTAATTGTAATGAAGAAAATGAGCAAAAATGCATAATTAAGTGGGCAATACATATTGACTTAGATATATTTTATCTCTAGGCATGAGTTTTCAAATACGATTTTAATTTCTTTATCAATTTATTTAGTCGGGCCTTCAACTGAGAAGACGACTCAGGGTTTCTTCGGCGATCAATGAAGTCTTGACACAGTTGCCTGAGGTTGGTGGTATATTCTAAACACTTCTCAACAGGCTTTTTGTTGCTTTTCAGTTCGGAAAGAAGTCTGTCCAGCTCTTCGGTGGATAATTTTTGTTCAGTATCCACGACGACTTGGGATACGTTTTGTTCGGATAAATCAGAGGATATAGACTCAATGTCTATATCCTCTTCTTCATCGGTATTTAGAATAGAGTGGGATGGAGGAGGCAAATCCCATATACTTATGTCATCTTTAGTAGATACATCGGGAATTTTAGTGGTTGTGGGGGTTTTAATACAGATAATGGAATCATTATCGGCAGCTTTGCGTTTAACTGCAGATTTCACTGGCAATGGATCAGTATCCACTTTTTCAGTAGGGGTGTGAACATTAACAATGACATTAGAAACAGTTAAATTCGCAGATTTTTGCTCAACAGTAACATTAGTGGAGGTGTTGGAAACAGAAGTATTCACATTGGCTGGGCTTTCATTGACTTCAGAGTCTAAGATAATAGACTGCTCCGCTGTCCCCGTTGGGGGAACAGGTTCAGCCGTGAATGGAACATTTGTACCTGATTCTGACTTGTTATTTTGTGGTCGATTTTGTGGACATCGATTTTGAATATGACCAGTCTGTTTGCACTTAAAACAGACAACATCGTCATTCACAAATATTCTGTAGCTTTGCCTTTGATAATACATATCAAAGGACTCCGGTAATGTAACATTGGGATGAAGAATAAGGGACACTTGTCGTCTAAATGACTTGACGTGTTTTAGTGCTGGGATTTTAATACCGAGTGCAATGGGTTTTATGTCGGAAATTATGCGTCCATAACGCATCAACTCATCCTCGAGTAAATCATTAGGAATAAAAGGGGGACAATTAGACAAAGTAACTTTTTTCGGGATTTTTACCAAACACTGAACTTCAACAAACTCATCCCCAATACTTAAACCATTGGAACACAACTCTTCAACATCATCTAGATTAGATAAAAACACTACAACCCCAGACCTCATACGAGAGGCGGCCACTATATTTTCTGGCTTGACAATATCGGCGATAGCAACAACATACTGCTCGATTGAGACAGACGGTATGTTTGTTAGTCTCACACCGTGTTTTCTTGAGACAAAGCCAAAAGGCTTATGTCCAAATGACGGCATCTCATCATCTTTACTTTTCGATCTTGAAGTTTCTTGAAAAATACTTTCACTATTTGCACTTGACAAACTTTTTGATCTCGAACTTTCTCGGCTTAATACTGTATTATTACTAACATTAGCCTTAGGCAAAGATTTTCCAACTACCATTGACGGTATTGTCCTTTTAATTAAATTAAGGTCCCTATTGTCCTCATCGTTAAACACTGTATTGCTCGAGGCAACATTTGACGACAACTGAGTAGTTTTACCGTTCACTACTACACTAGAAAACGAAGGCGACGCCATCTTTGAACAAAAAATAAACCAGTAAACAAAAATACAATCCACCAAAAATCTCGGCAATCCGAGATATAAATACGAAAAACACCCCACAAAATGAAAGAGCTTCTTCTTCTGAACACAACAATACAAATATTTACGAACCACAATACAAAATAACCAATAAATAAATGCTTTGAGCGGAGCTCCGAAAAACACGTCCTATCCCTTCAAGAAGAAGAAGAAGAAGAATAATAATAATAAGAAACGGTGCAAAAACAATAAATCCCCGACACTTCGTGGTCGGGGATTTAATAAAATAATAAATAAATAAATAAAAATACATAATTAAAACAGAGAAAGGAGCGTTTGGAAAGACCAAACGAAATAATGCATTTACTGGGAGTTCGAGAGATACATTTTGTAAATGTTAATACTATTTATGTCATCAACCATCGATTCAATATATGAAATGTATAACTTTTGTATTTTCAAATAGAAATAAGATATAAACGCCATAACAAATAGAAGTTATTAGATCAATATAGTACACATTAATTGCCGTTTTCTGCATTCATCAGTGTTCCTCTTATACATTAATATGTCGGGTCCTACTTAAAAGCGTCATTGGGCACCCGGATATAAAATAGAGGGCTCCTACTAAAAAGCGCCCTTGAACGCTACAGAATATAAAATAAATATAAAACTTATCAAACAGTATTCTTCGGGCAAGAAAAATAGCAAGGAAACCGACCGAATAACTATCTTGCATCACCAAATATTTCGTGCTTACCGTTTCTTTACTAAAGAATTGATTGTTTTAAGCAAGTGGTAGGTAGTTATTTCATGATCACAGCTATATACTAGTCTATCTATAATTTGCATAATGTAAAGTAAATGTTTTGGAATATATCTTTTAGACACAGATAAAACAAAACAACGTAACAGTACTCGTTGAATACATAACGTCAAAAAAAAAATCATCATTGAAATAGCGTCCAACTCGGTGGAGAGTGGCTCTGCTGTCGACGTTCAAATTTTAACCTTGCAGGTCGAGGCCTATGATATAGGATAATGTCAATGACTTCAGATCTCCTACAGTTAAACAAATTAAACAAAAGATATTCCTCTAAATAAATCTGCAACCTTGAGAATCTACTTTTAAGTTATATTCTTTTTTTATTCCACTTCATTATATGTAAATAAGCGCTGAGATAATATATATAATCCCCTGTATCTGAATGCGTTTCTGTCCGTCGTCTGATGGTTGCGGATATGTTGAGCATAAGTTGTTAAACAATGGAAAATAAAAGATAATTATGTCTCCCATACGAAGTATTGTTTTTGTCCGGTTTCTTGTTATTATTCTTTCTTTTTTCTTGTCCGCACAGTTTCTCCGAGATGCAATGTCCGATCATTATGAAACTTTGGGAACATGTTAAGGGTGACCAGAAGTTTTGCAATCCAATTATGGAATTTTCAAAATGGCTGCCATTTCCACGGAAACGGGGGTCATTGTATAAGACATTGCATTATATTGGTCAAATTTGTATTTCGGGGGCTTTCAACATGCTGAATATTATAGTGGCAATGGTGGTTCGTTTGGGAGGCACTAGTTTTAAATCATGTTTATAGATGTGTAAATAAGGATTCTTTACATTAAATATAGTAATTATCCGAGTCCCATGTCTCCTGTTGCATTTTTGTTTATAAAAATTTAACGCTGTAATTAAAAAGCGCGGGATATCCAATTAATTGTGGAAAGATCGCGGAAAATTGAACTATTATAAAGGCGTATATAAGATGCAACAACGCAAACTTTGCAAAGTCACAGAACAAAAACTTGTGTTGAGATATAGCGCAATTAATCACAAAATATATTCAGCAGCAAGAGGGGTAACCGCTAAAATCAGATTTAAGACATTAGTATTGAACAAATTTTGTCGGTGAGGGTATGAAATAATTTCTAGGAATGTATTTTTATACAAAACCACCTAAAAAGCCTATAAATCCACCACGAATTGTCAATGATAATAAAATAGAAAGTAATAACTCCTAGAGTTTTCTCCTGACAATGGCAACATAGTTATTTAAAGCCATGTTGACGATGTACACTAACAAAATCATGATGTAATACATTGCAAAACTTTCTTATTTTAACAGGTTGGACTCGAACAAGAAAAATGATGATCCTTTTGTGAAGGAAGTAAACGTCGTTTTACGCCAAACGCACTTGATTAACTAAATGTTTTTGTTATGTTTATTTTAACACGGCTAACTGGAGCAATGTAACTGAAAAGTGAAAAATGAATTTCATTGCTCTTGTTTTATATTTTCCATACCGTGCATGTTTTATTTTCCCACCCTTCTTTGTATAGTATAGTTCTTTAAGTGGTGCATTCAACTTGCAGCCGATGTGATACAATTTTCATTTTCGAAGATACATCATTGTGGTAACATAAAAGTTACTTCCATCACCAGTTTCTTTATTCATAACGAAATTTTTACAAAAGTGTGTAAATATATTAACGAATCGAATCGAAACAGGCTGTTCGCCAATTTCTTAAGTTTGACAAAGTAACTGCCTTTCTGATTGGTTTGTTGGTCTGTTATTTATTCATTAACATGATCCCATATTAAATTGGATTCCGTTACATTATACCGATGATCCAACTATTTTTCAACTTATTACATCATTTAGAAAACATTATTTGCAAGGTTGGCATCAAACAATTACAGTACAATTACAACTTAATTTATACAGACTTGAATTTATTTACAACTAAGATGTATTCTAAATACAAGAATTGTGCTAAAATCGGTTATAAAAAAAATTAATAAATATGGATGACTAATAAATATGAAGTTATATAACATAAGTTATATCCATAGCCCCAGCCCCACCAAAAAAGAGACACGCGAGAAGTTAAAAACAAACAAACGATTAAATTAGAAAGTTATCATTCTTAAAGAAAGTTATCTTTCTTACAAGACTTTGGGGAATGGAAACCATTTGTTCTTAAATGAAGGCTTACACGACATAAAATAAAATCGCATGTTTGATTGTTTTATGTAAAGTTGTGCCTAGAATGTGCTTTATTTCATTATTTCATAAAGATTGTACGTTATCTTTAAAAGAATGTTTACATAACCATTAACATCAAAGCACGAAGTTATACATATGCTATCAGGGGCCTCGGTGGCCGAGTGGTCAAGGTAGTTCGTCTACTATTGATCACGTGGTCTGTCAACACTGAGATTGCGGGTTCGATTCTCACTGCAGGCAGGGTGCACTCGACTCCAATATTAATTGACAAGTTTTCTTACCGCAGGTCGTGGGTTTTCTCCGGGTACTCTGGCTTCCTCCCCCAATAAAAACTGGACGCCATGATATAGCTGAAAAATTGCTGAAATTGGCGTTAAACACCATCAAACAAACAAACAATACATATGATATCTCATGTTATCAGTTTTTAAATTATGGCATAGAAAGATTGCAGGTGCTATTGAAGTTGTGCAAATGCTATTGTGGAATTTTCCCCATTAATTTTTTTTACCGTTTTCCAGACTTGGTAACCAATTCCTTTTTGACAGATCTGGCGAAAACTGTACCAATTTCTTGTAACTACTCGACCCAGATCTCTGAATCTTTATAGAAAGATTGCATACATATTGAAGTTGTGCACCTGCTAATTTTAAATTACTGTTTTGTGTAATCAACTTTTTTTTTTAGTTTTTTTTTTTAGTTTCGTGCATAGACCTTAAACTTTTTTTGTAACGAATTCCCAATTTATTAATGCACCTGCTTTGCAACCCAGCCATTTAAGATTTTTCATATTTCAAAGATATCAAAATGTTACTAAGCATAAATACACAACTGATACGTCTGTAGTAGAAAGCAACAAAATATTGTGGAATTTATTTTATAGAATAGAAGACATTTGTTATATGATTAAACGACAATACATAAAAAAACCCACTAAGTTATCATACATTCACTCGTTTGCATTCCCACGATATAACATCTAACGGTTGTCAACACTTTCTGCCTCAACCTCAATATTATTTTGTACATCGTTTACCTCACGGACTTCATATGCTCTGCTTCGCATTTTACGCCGTGTTCTAAAAACTACGAATCCGACAATCGCTCCTCCGAAAACAGCACCAACCGATGCAATGGCAATGTAGAAAGCAGTCGTTCCAAAGAATGAGCTTTGAGATTCACCACCCTTTGCTTGCTCTGGGCTGTCTATTTCCGATGTTGGCATAATAGTTGGATACACACTTGTTACAGTAGTAGCTTCAATAAGCACGGATTTTGTTCCATCTTCAAATGTAGTAGATTCAATGTCGTTAGGAAAACTATTTAAATTAGGTGTTGTGAGCAGGAATAGGGTGGCCAACGAAGAAAACGAAGTCGACAGAACGAAATCTGGCAGACAACTATCATTAAGTTTCAAATCCCCCAAACTAGTATTAAATAACTCAGGTGGTGCTTCACATCTACCGACCATGTGAACCCTTTTTGTTAAACTATTTCGTAATAACATCAGAGAACAATCGCAGTTGACAGGATTTTGACCTAAAGATACATATTCAAGATGTCGCAAACTTTCAAAAAAACCGTATGGCAATGTTTCAATTCTATTCCCAGTCAAATCTAATCGTCTAAGGGAGCGGGTATTTTTAAATAAATTGGGTGGAAGCTGTTTGACTTTATTTCTTGCAATATTCAGGTTTATTAAACTCGATTGATCCTTTAAGGTATTATCTGTCAAGTAAACCAAATTATTATTTTCCAAACATAAATCTGTCAGCATGAAAAGATCCTGAAATGCGTACGTATCGATATTGCGCAGTAAATTGTTTCCTATGTCCAATTTTTCTAAAGACTTTACGGCATCGAACGTGTATCTTGAAATATTTTGAATTTCATTGTTACTGACATTAATCGTAAGCAGTGTATTTCTTGACGATTGAAATAAACCTTCAGGAAGGTTTCTTATATTATTGAACGATAAATCTAATACAGTTAAAGAGGACAGCTGTTTGAAAGTATCGTTGCTTAATTCGTATATTTTGGTTCTACTCAGATTCAGAAAAATTAAACTCTTGAACTCGGAAAACATTTCGGCACTTAGACGAAACAAATCGCTTCCAGACAGGTCAAGTGTGTCTACTTGGGATTCCGAACCAGACAAAATTAGATCTTCAATATTGTTCAAAGCCAATTTTTTCAAACTTTGTTGTTTATCGAATAAATATCGAGGCAGTGATTTGACACCATCTATAATAACCTCGACTAAATTTAATGGCATTTTCCTATTATCTCCAACGTTCGGATGGAATATAAAGGTTGGCAGTGTTTGCATCTCTTTGGATCTAATTGTAATAAATCTCAGAATTTGTAATCCCGAAAAGGTGTCTTCGTGAAGACTTGTTACAAGTGGTACATTCAGTTGCAGATCAACAAGTGTATCAACTCCAAAACGAAATAGTTTAGTTGGTATTTGTGCCATTGATTTAACTTCTAAATGTAGCGTTTTTAACTTTAAGCTGTTAAAAATATTTTCACTGATAACATCATTGTCAACCACAATTGAAAGTTCGTCTAAACCTTTCAAATTTACAAAAGTATCATCACCAAACTGCAAAGAATGAATTCCTGTAAGCTTTCTTAGTTGTTTCAAGTATCCAAAAGTAGAGCTGTTGACATGCTCTAAAATGTTCCCTTCTAAATCGATCTCCTGTAATAAGGAGGCAGTTGCCAATACACCTGGGGAAATATACGTTATGTTATTGTAAGACAGGTTCAAGCCTGTTAAATAATCTGTATACGGTTTCAAATTTTGCAAATCGTCATTTCCAAGATGGTTATTAGATAAATCTAGTTGTAGCTCTGTTATAGATCCAGTAATGACTGATGGTAATATTGGCACTGATGTAAGATTGCGATTTGAACAATTGGCTCTACACGCTATTCCTCTCTGTGTCACAATCGAGCTACACTCACAAGGCAAGCATTCTTTACATCCGTAAACTACATGTGCAGCGATTGCAATCAGTATCCACCAACCTAGCATCCTTCTTTGTATATCTATCTGAAGTAGAATTGCATTTTAATAAGTTGTATTTAATGGCAAAAAATATTTGATTGGAGGGTACATTTGGTTTTTACATTTACTATATACACTTGTCCAAAAGTTATGGACCACCAGGTTTTGTTTCAAATAATTAAAAAAAGTTTCTGATTCTTTGTACATATGTTATCAACACTAGGTTTGTACTATCTATTGTTAAAATTGTTAAATTGCTCGATTCACGACACAATAACAATAGAGATTTAAAAAACACTACCCTCAGCTTTTGAAAACCCAAGTTTGGCGCCTTTCTTCATTTCATCATGTGCACGTGTGTAACAGGTAAAATTTATCCTGTTTTGAAATAATTTCAACATGGTTAAGTCGAAAACTAGCAGATGCAGAGAGAGGGCAAGCAGTTGGTATGATAAGGGCTGGAATGACACAGCGGCAGGTTTCAGATAGGTTCAATGTTAGCTATTCTGTCATCAGTGGGCTAATGAGACGATATAATAAATCTGGTATTGTTGGGGAAAGGTCAAGATCAGGGCGACCGAAGAAGACAACCGAGAGAGAAGATAGACTACTTCGAAGACTTGCTAGGCAACAACCTTTTACCACTGCAAACAGGATGCGCAGTCGATGGAATGTCCATGTTAGAATCAGTAGACGGAGACTAAACAGAAGGCTAAACTGTGGAAGACTTCGAGCACGAAGACCAATAAAGCGACCAGCTATTACACAAAGACATAAGGATGCCCGGCTGCAGTGGGCGCATGACCATATCGGATGGAATATTCGCTCTTGAAAAAGAATTCATTGGTCCGACGAAAGTCGTTTTCTTCCGAAACCATTTGATGGTAAGATGCGGGTATGGCATCAACGCAACACAGCTTTTGATCCTGCTCATGTTCTGGGAACTACAGCTTTTGGTGGTGGCGGAGTGAAAGTTTGGGGCTGCTTCTCATATGACTGCAAGTTAGACTTGTATCCATTAGATGGCAACACTAACTGCTTTAAAATACAGAGACTAGATTCTGGACCCCCGTATTGTGCCCCATTTTGATGCGCATCATTGCGTGATACTTCAATTCAGGAGTGGCGGCAATTCCCTCAACGTAGACTTCAGAGACTTGTCCAGAGCATGAGGAGACGAGTTCAAGTATTGCACCGGAAGCGTGGTGTATACACACGATACTGACTCTTTTCTTGTGAATAAATGTTTAAAAATGATTTCTTCTTACATCTTAATAACCTTCAACCTGCCAACTCTTTGTATGTGACATTACCAGCGGTTCAAACTGAAACTTTTTTAGTTATGATTTTGCAGTTTTACGGCATATTTTTATAAACGACAACTTGTTGATCTTTTCTATACATTTTGATAGTAAAATCATAAACTTCTTAAAAATAGTCGACTATTTTAAACGAAACGTGAAATGAACAATGGATGGTTATATATTGATAAAAATATTGGTTTTAAAAAATCACCTCCGCTTAAATCCTGATGGTCCCTAAATTATGGCCAAGTATACAATATGGAACATACTACAGGTATAAATGCTAATGCTTTTAATCTTTACTACTTCTGTGAAACGAGAAAACAAAAATGAAATAATCCTGATTTAAATAATAAATTGAAAAGCAAACAGGTGGTCAAACAAACAAAAAGAAAAAAAAATCTTTGTAAACTTAAACAAACAAAGAAAACTAAATAAGAGACACAACAGCCTCGCTAAAAACTTGGGTTTAATGAAAAGTGCTCCGTATAATGAGTAAGCAGCACCCAATCAACTTATAGTATCTGTGTGTTAATTACTCTAGATAATAGTCAAAACCTAAGTTAAAGTCCATCGTCGTCCGTCCTCACCAAATTTCTTAA
Source organism: Limnoperna fortunei (assembly GCA_944474755.1). NCBI lineage: Eukaryota > Metazoa > Mollusca > Bivalvia > Mytilida > Modiolidae > Limnoperna > Limnoperna fortunei. The sequence goes on along the minus strand of OX104111.1, from coordinate 54,460,401 downwards.
GGACATTTGTTGAACAGCAAGTATTTAATAGACACATCCGTTAAAATAACAAATGCAGCCATCTATATTCAACCAATGAATTGAACATTTGTGTACGATTTAACGCAAGTGTGATGTTTGTTTGTTTGATTGAATGGTGTTATTAACGCCACTTTCAGCAATTTTTCAGCTATATAATGGCGTCTAGTTTTAATTGGGGGAGGAAGCCGGAGTGCTCGGAGAAAACCCCGACCGTCAGTAGGAAAACTGACAATCATTGTCAATTAAAATGGGAGTCTAGCGCACCCTGCCCGCTGTGAGACTCAAACCCGCAATCTCAGTGTTCACAAACCACATGATAAATAGTAGACACACTACCTTACCCACTCGGCCACCGACATCCCCCCCCCCCAATGTGTGATGAAGTGAGGATGGTAATGGAATCTGTTGGCTGTATAGCTAACGGACGATTTTAGAGGTCATACCAGATTAAAATATATCAGAGATTGAAGCAACATTGTTACAACAATACACATGCGTTCCATCAATCATGTCGACCTTAAAACGTAAAACATGAAGTACTCGATTGGTCATAAATCACTGGTTAACCAGATTGAAATAAAAATGATAAAATTTCATTACATATGGGCTGTTTTAAAAAAAGACACCAATTTGTGAAAAAAATGTCAAATTTACCCTAGCGAGCTTGACATTAAAGACTCCACCAATACAATATGGTCAGCCTCTTACTTAGACCTACTTCTAGAAATAGACAGGAAAACTACAAACAACGACAAACGTGACATGGTTTTTATTGGGTTCAGGTTGCTCTCTTTCTGTTTTTTTTGTGTTTTTAGTTTTTGTGTTGCGTTTGTCAATATCCGAATTTGTAACTGTCTCTTGACTTGAGGCTCTTGTTGTTCGGTCGGTTTTCTTTGCTATTTTTCTTAAACATGAGCATATCAAGTTTTTGTTCATAATTTCCAAATGTGCACACGTCGAAGTTAATAAATCAAAACAGAAATTAATGAAAAGGTAAGAAATAACGTTTTTATAATATTTTATTGAACAGTTTTTGAAATATAAAACAACTTTAACATTGTTACATTTTACTTCAGTTTAACAATTTTATGCTTCATATAACTTGTAACAATGTAACAAATACTAATGACTTCCTGTGCAAGATTTTGAACAAGATACAATTGTACTTTAAAAAAAATCAAAAATTTTTGAAACATTGTTATCTACCTCTTAAAATTTTTTATTAAGTCAAAAGTAGTATGTATTTTTGCATATGGCAACACAATTATTTAACTGTAATTTTAAGTCACCCCTGGAGAAAAAAAACTTCATGATCAAGTTAAACCATTTGAAAATGATAGGTTGTAGAAAAAGTATTATGTTTACCCCGATTTCGTTACACTACTGACACTCCAGGTTAAAACAAAAAAAAAGAAGGAAATACATTCTTTACAAAGAACTGAGGTAATTTTGTGATATTGCTGGGAACAAATTTAATATATCTTAACATTTTCAATAGGATATTTGAGAAAGGACAAAATCAATATATGAGCTGTTTAAAAAAATGACCCCAACAGGATATCGTCCTCTAATTTTGTCAAATTAATAGATATTATTTCTAAATAGTTAATGTATGTCTAGTTGTGAGGGACAGGTCTGCAAAAAATCTTGAAGATATCTCAGAAAACAAACAAGTTTTGCCAAAAAACATGCAAAAATTGTCAGGAGTGCAACACTTTTTTTGTGACACTTGATTTTTTTAACCGCCCATATACTCTTTAATTTGTGAAACGTCTAACATAAATCTAATTGAAAAAAATAACTCCCAATATAAAACAGTAACTGTTACGATCCCGAGTGCAGTTTGGTAAGTGACAAATCACTATCTATTGACTCCCTATTGTTTATTAGTACATAACACATCTTAATCAATGTTTTTCATTGGATAGATTGCTTTGACATTTGACTTTATTTTCAACAATACTGGCTTTTAAACGTGAAATAGGTACTAATCAGTTCTGTAAAAACTGACGGGTAAAAAAAGTTTATAAATTCAAGGTTTTAATTTGATGTGTATGTTACATTTACAATACAAACTTGTTAATAATGAATTAACCAATAGCAAAACTTTCCACTCGTTCACATTTTTGTACATGTAGCATCAGTGGCCGAGTAGTTAATGTAGTTCGTCTACTATTGATCACTGAGGTTGCGGTTCGGGTCTCACTTGGGAGCATGGTGTACGCGACACCAATCTTAAGCACAAGGATTGCCAGTTTTTCTATGAAGGTAGGGGGTATTATCCGGGTACTCCATCTCAATAAAAAAGTTATTAAGTTACGGGTTAAAACGTAAGACTTCGAAGAAGACTTCGATGGTTCTGGCACATGTCACGAAAAGACCCGAGCAACATTGCAAGAGTCTCCTCAAAATGGACACCATCGGATGGCAAAAGAAACCGAGGAAGACCAAAGGAAACCTGGCGAAGAACTGTCACCAGCGAATTTAAGAGCTTTGGAAAGACCTGGGGTGAAATGGAAAAGATTGCCAAGGACCGAATTGAATGGAGATCTCTGGTTACAGCCTTATGCGCCTCCAGGCGCGAAGAGGATAAGTAAGTAAGTAAGTAAGTTAAAACGTAACTGTTTTTTTCATCGTTTTCATGACCTTGCGGAAAATGCATGAATTTATAATAAATATTGAAAAGAAAAATATGGAAACATGTAAAATATAATTTTAAAACTATTTTAGCTGTATTTGTTATGTTATGATTTAATGCAAATTAAATACATAAAAATCGAGGTTAACTTTGGTTGTGCGTAGTGACCAGAAGATGGCGGTAACTACTGTTTACAATTTTAAAGCTCGGAGTATTAGGTACTGAATATTCATTATGACTGGTTACTTTTAAACTAGATGATATGAAGAACCGACGATAAAGGTAAGAAACAGCTTCTTATTGTCGTTACTGCACAGTCGTCATTCATTTCGGGGGTCCCCAAAAGCACATGGTAGCTTAAAAAATTCTCGTTATTTGTAGTTTTTTTTGCCGATTAGTACATGTAGTCAAAATTGCCACCTATACTATGATAAAGGGATCTGATTTTGTTAAATTATTTAATTTTCTTACAAAATATTATTATTCTATTCATGAAAAAAGTAAAGATTTGACCCAAACCAGTTGTAAATTTGACGGACTGCAAAGCCGTTGACGTTATACAACTTACAAGGAGATCAGAGCTGTCCAAGGTTTGTGATAATTGCTAATTTTACGCCGGAAACTTTGGTATTATAACTCTTTATATTAAAATATGAATTATAGTGACATAAAATTGACTGTAGTACTTACAGTACTACCTTACAAAGGAACATCTATACCCATCTACTACATGCATATCACTATAAATAAGATGAGGAAAATTTCAGAATTTTGTGCCATATAAAATTATTTGAAGATTTGTCAACTAACACACTGATTTGATATGATGTTAACAGAGACAATTGTAATTATGTATCTGATGTTAATAACAACAAGTAGGTGCATATTTGCAATATATTTTCTGTTGCTTGCAGCTGAAATGAAATTCTTATAAACAAAAATTTTCTAAAAAGAACAAACTGTGGTCTAGTTAGAAACATATGTAATTAAAAACTTTAGAAGTGCAATGTAGATTTGTGTTTCAGTTCTAATTGAAATACAAGATTTTATAACACCCAATAAATATTACTCATCTTAAGTGAGTATTGTATACTTGTAAGTAATAAACTTTTAAATTTTACTAAATTGTGTAAATTAGTAATCCATAATTTCTGTTTTATTTTAAAATTAATATTTGATTAAAATTTTCTTTAACAAAGTGTGACATGATTTTGTGCACTTGTTTATAAATAAAAACAACCTTTTTACATTCTGCCAATTGGTTTTGGTTCTAACTGGAACTAGTATATAGCTAATTGATTTATGTTATTGGTTCTAGTTGACCTATATGATGAAATATATTTTTATTGAGGTATTAAAAAAAAACTAAAATATAAGAATAAGTTAGTTCATCAACAAATATATATTGACCTATAGACTTGCCACAAGTTCCTTTGAATTTGTTATAATAAAAAGATAATTTATTATCAACAATTTCTTATCTATGCTATCCACTTGTGTACAAACCTTGAAAATGAAAATGTAATTCTCCAACAGCAAAAAAATATTTTAAAAAATCAAAGGGACATGTGGAAAGTCTAACTGATACATGATGAATCATAATAATTTTGTTGTTAACAAGTCTTTCCATTTCTTGTCTATTTATATTACAAACAGGGAATTGAAGGAATCTATGATCACTTTTAAGTATAGACATTTTTTTCTATTATGAAAACTAACCCACCTTAATAGAATTTAGCCATGCATGTATAGTTAACCCTTTTATATAAGCCAGTTTAGTGTGAAATAAATTTACTAACTATTCCACATTTTTTTAAATTTAAAAATAATTCCAACCAAAGCCTCGTACATTCAATTTTTAAGGTGTCAGTAAACAGTTATAAATAATTTTTATTTCAAAATTTGATTAAGTTACTTAAAATTTCTGTAAATAAAGCTAAATGGAGAGTAAAACATGGCAGAATGAAAAAAATATGTATTTCCGATTAAAAAATCGTTTCCAATCCGTCATTTCGAATTATCTCCCTTTAAAAACGCCAACTTTTGAGCGAACAATCGGACACAATTGCGTATTAGAACTGCTAGAAATCAAATGATGGGTGCAAAATGTAGCGTATGTTTAATTCTATTATTCTTTTCATTACCTAGGCGCTTCCACATCGTTTCGATTTGTGGTGCGCAATATTTTAAATCTCCGAATTTTACTTCCGCCATTTCTTCGTCGTCATTTTTCAGTGAAATTCTTCAAAATTTTACACCGTATGTCATATTTGATTTAAAAAATATGAAAATCAGATATCCGATGATCAAAATATTGTCAGAATATTTTTTATATGCGTACGAGTCCATTTTGCAAGCTAACCTATCGTGAAATAAAAACGTCAGATTTTCAAATCGAAAATCACGTGACCTTGTCAAGAAATTGGAAGCCATTATGAGAAATGCTTTCCGATAACCTGGTCCCCTGGTGCAATATTTTTCATTTACGCAAGCTTCACTTTCAAATATAACCCAAGGTCACCACCAGTTTACTACCCAGTTTGATTGGTTGTTTAAACCGCCATGTTTTACCTAACTTTTCGCGCGTTGAAATTCTTTCAGAATACAATTTAAATAAAGTACAAAATGTAGCTACCTGCTTCTTGGTTTACGGCTTTCGAGTTAAACTGACAAATCTATGTAAAGTTATTTCCACATTCGAGACATAAATATATAAAAGCATTCTTATGATAAACTGTATTTTTATTTGATTTGATTACCAGACGCCGGACGTGACGTCATAATGCTTTTGTATCGAAATTACGTCAGTTACAGTTAATACTGACGTCAATTTTGAGGCACTCCAAATGTTGTAAAACCGGTCAAAATTTTGACCGGATTCATTGCTGGTGCCCTGACTGTATATTCGAACCGGAAGTCCGCTTAAGGTATTTAGAATAGTCAGGATCCCAGACTATGCTTTCCGACTGATACGTATTCTTCGTTTCCTAGCAGACACCAACATTTATTGACAAGTATATCAGTTATCCTACAAAGGGTATGGGCTTTTAAACGGGTACTTCAGCTTCCTCCACCAATATAAAAACAAGGTATGTCTGCAAAATAGCTGAAATGGCGTTAAACACAATTTTACATGCGTTTACATTGCCTTTATTCTTTAATGGCTGAGAGATGTCACTAGGAAACAAAAAATAGATGACGTTTTTTGATCATATTTAATATCTTGAACCTTTGTCTTTGGTCGAAAAAATAATTCCTGTGTCTCTACTGTCAGAGAGTAGTTCTCGCCATTAAAAAGACAAGCAATTCTTGCCATTTTTGTGACTGTGCCTTTATTTTTCCATGTAAATCAATAGAAAAGGCTTTATTTAATAGATTTTACCGTCTTCCATCCAAAACAAATTACTCTGGTCACTTTTAAAATGCCAAATTTTCACAAAAACTGTCAAAAGATCGGGTGGCGAGAATAACTTGCCGGCGAGAACTTATTCGTGACCAGTAATAACTATACAGACCTCCTCTTCTGTATTTCTATTAAAAATTTTTCCCTCGCGTATTAATGAATAAGTGCAAATACTTACAACAAGAACTTATAGATGTGCGCTTTAACATGAACTTGTAAATTTATATGGATTCCAGTTATCAATATTCAAAGCCGATTAAAGTGTAACTTGTAAGTGTAAAAGCATGCAAAGAACCTGACATCACTGTGAAATTTGATAGCTTGTTCCACTCATCCACATATTTGTTGTATACGCCACAGTACATCAGACAAAAAAGAGTGGAATATTGTGTTCCTAAATTTAATTAGGGTCATCAACAAGATAAATTGTTCTGCCATTGACGAAAACTTACACAATAATTCGTCTGCTAACAACGAGTCGGAAGTGAATTATTGAACAAAAAATATAACTTCTTACCGGAACAGTTTGAATTTCCGGAAATGATTCATTCGGTTATTCTATTCATTCCACCCTTTCGACACTTATACAAAATCATACATTTTTTTTAACCAAAAGCACATAAAATTAACTAAAAACGCTGTAGATCTAATCTTTTCGCAATATTTCTTTAGTCAATTACTGAACTTTTAATGAATTTCTGATATTTGTTTATGTTTATTTGATGTTATGCTTTCTACTCATTTTAACTTTCAAAGTCGAAAAATGATCTTGTTTTTAGAATAATAAAAATTATGTCTTTTTATTAATTAACTGTATATAGGCCTACATTACTGGATGGCAAAAAACGAAAAATATTTAAATATGAAAAATTCTCAATTTTAACATCTACTTCCAGACAACTGGTTGTTTGTCAATAAAGATGCAATTGGCTTTTTGCATATCAGTATTTATTTAGAACACACATAAACACTCATGTGTCAAAACACGAATTCCAGGTTAAGTGTATCATAAGAATATGCACACAACGAAATTTGTTTTGTTTTTTTAAATGGTGTAAAACGCCTCTCTCAGCAATTTTTCAGCTATATCATGGCGTCCAGTTTTTGTTGGTGAGGAAGCCGGAATACCCAGAGAAAATCTATGGACAGCCGTTCGGGCAAAAATTAATAAAATTTTAGAAACAGACGGTAAACTAAAAACAGACACAAATATACAATTTTAATGACAGACGTTAAAAGATAATAAAAAGTACGTTTTAAGAAACACACAGACAAAATACGAAAACCAACAGACTCTAGAGGTCGTGACTATCGTGAGTCTTTAATCTGCGAAAGGGTGGGAAAACCGGAAGGCTTTTTTTGTGTGTATATTTTTGTCTGAACGGATAAACATATCGATGTTATTTAAACGGATTTTAAAAGATAAAAACAATTTCTACGTAATGAATATAAATGATTTAAATTTTCTTGATTTGAATTATTTAAAACATGACCGAAAGTGGTTTTTCTTGACTAAAATTGAACACGATTTTTCTACTTTGGTACTACAATGTGTTTAACTTATTGAACCCAGTCAAAAGTGGTTCATATATTCCTCAAGTTAATTTTTAACAACGAATCACTCAATTTTATTTATGAGTGGAAAAGTTGTCAAAAGTTGACCGGAAAGGTGGCTCATTGGAGTATTACGCACATTAAAACTTCAACTTGGCACTCAGTTTGTGAAAACTTGAAAAACTCTGGTCAAAATTTGTTAATATATTCCTCTAGTATTATTTATAGTTAATCCATTGATTAATAAATTAAATTTATTCATAAAATGGAAACTTGTCAAAAGTTACCTGGAACAGTGATTGTTGTAGTATTACGTACAATGAAATTTAAACTTTTGGACTAAATTTGTAAAACATGCAAAACCCCGGTCAAAATTAGTTGATATATTCCTCTAGTAATATTTATATTATATAGTATATCTATTGATATATGAATTAAATTTATTCATAAAAGGGAAAGTTGTCAAAAGTTGATTGGAAATGTGGTCCGTTAAAGTATTACGTACAGTGAAATTTCAACTTTCTACTAAATTTGTAGAAACTACGGTCAATATTAAACAACTAATGACTTTGATATAGGTCGCTATCAGGATTTATCATCTGGAAAAAAATTTAATATTCACAGAGCCGTCAGGCGAGGTGAATATACATTTTTGAGGGCTGAAAAATCCTGATAGCGACCGCATATCAAAGTCAGTAATTGTGTTATTACATGAATAAAATCACTATCTTCCTTCATCAGAATAACAGAAGATGCTTACTTTGTAATTGTTGGTTACACTTTATATTTTCTTTAAGCCTGCATTTTGATATTGATTTGCTGATTATCTTGAAATTCCAGTTTCATCATATTTCAAATATTAATACGAGTTTAAAAAGTTAATTATTTTATTCTTACATTTTTTAACATTATCGTATATTTTATAATTACAGATTATTATGACCACTTAAATTTATAGTTATGTTGGAACAGTTACGAAAAGGCTTAAACTAATAAAAACCAGGTCAATATTGGATCGCGAGAGTATCTAAACCATGTAATATCAGCTTAATTACCCCTTAATTAATATAGTTTATTTAATATCAGTAAAATTATGTTTGTTTCATTGGATAAAACAAAGTCAGCTGGTACACGTATTAATTAATTTGCAGTAATTTGACACGGGGGCACTCACGTCGTGGTAATGTCCTCTCCAGTAACAAGCAACATAAAACTGTTTATTTTAAATTTATAAACAAAATATACAATCCAAATGAGGAAAAATGTCATAAAGTTTGGAAAACTAACTGTGTATAGCCAAAAACATCCTCCCAAGTCAGGGATTCTGAGTCCGCGTTCGCTTCATCATCACGAGGTGATGATGGAGCGAACGCGGACCCAGAACCCCTGACTTGGTAGGATGAGCCAAAAAAATGCCAAACAATGATATATCATGAGGCCAAACATTCAACTCATACAGCAAGCAGCTTCATATACATAATACAGTCTTAAACAAGTGGTTTCTTAATTCTTCATTAAAATAAATATAATAGTTGCTTATATAGCTGGCATTGTCATGATACTTGACAGCACACGGGACAATGGTATTGCCTTTAACATTGATAATGCCCTCGCCTTTGGCTCAGGCATTATCAATGTTTCAGGCAATACCACTCTCCCTTGTGCAGTTAAGATATCATGACAATGCCCTCTATATAAGCAACAATTGTATAATTAACTAAAGTATAAAATCTGGTGTCGTATGGGTAATTAAGCTGATATTAATAGTTTAGAACTACCATCGAGGCCCCTCGTACAACGAAATACACATGCACATAATTTCACCAATACCGTTTATTTTTTAAGTATAATATGATGACATAAAATGAACAATTGAAGGGCTTGTTGCAATCAAATACTTTGTTTTAAGCAGTTTACAGTAAAACCTGGAAAATCTATATTAAATTTATGGCAAAGTTGAAATTAAAAAAAAGCCAGCTACTGTTAACACACATTATGACAATGTAACAATTAGTAACTCACATTCTCAATCACCTAATACAGCAAAAGTAAAAGCAGACGCCGCAATTCAAGCTTATAGGGTCTGATGCCTTAATGAGGCTACCCCAATACCATGCTAACGGACTTCAAGACCGCGACCCGCAACTCAGTACTCAGAGCATTCACCGGCATTTCACTCAGGAGCTTTTTTTACCACACACAGTAGTATTTGGTCGGAAAACTAAGAAACTTGGACTTGTCAACGACCACATAGAAAACTACTACATCACGCCCACCCATTTGTCTTCCAGCTGATAGAACTACTTAGTCAAACTCAAGCAAACACCGAGGCTAACCAGATTCAAACACAGGCAGGCGGAATTCATCGTCCGAAACAGAAAAGGTACAAAAACATTGACCACAGACTTCAGACACTAAAGACTAGACTCATCAACCAGGACATTACAGTTTTTGACTAAGCCGATTAAGCTACCTTCTGCCTTCACATGGAACTCCGGCAGTAACTTTTTGCAAATAATGTTTTAACTATGTTTCATAAATATAATTTTTAGATTATGTTAAATAAATTAATAAATGTAACTACGTTTAATTTGTTATATGGACATTTTTTGTGTGCTAGAATTCAATTGAATATATACGATATTTTATGTTCTGTACTTATTGCTTACAAAAGATTGATTTATACATGTTTACTGTAGTCATAATAACAGGCGATTTGTCTTCCACCTATTCACGTTTCTCCAACATACTTTTTACCTGAAATATCAAATGTTGGAAAAAACGTGAACCCCCCCCCCCAAACCCCTCTTTAGTCACTACCAATTCCAAAATAGGTTTAGGTCGGGTGTTTACTTGGTTTCTGCCCTTTTGATCTCAACAATCAATACATCACGATATTTACCAACGCGTTAAACGCAGAAGGGACACTTGAATAGAATATTCAAAGGATAACAAGAAACTGAATTTCGTTAGACATTTTTACCCAAGTCATATGTGCATTGTTGGCAAAACAATGCATTTCAAAATGTAGTCAATTATTTCAAGTACACGTATTATATTATGGGTGGCCATACAATAGATGCGATTGTTTGTTCTCTACATTTTATTCTAATATGACGTCCTGCTTTAGCTATGTAAACAAAGCCGTGTCAAAATTCTAATAAGTTTAGTTCGCACATGCGTAAACTGCGTGTTTTGTGTAAATGTAAAAACTGACTTGCAAATGCCGTTTGTTATGTGTTATCCAAAATTATCGTTAATAATTTAGTTATTTTTAGTCTGAATTCTGAGATTTATATGATTTAAACTACTCCCGATACATTATTTTTTTTAACAATTCTTCATTCGAATTAATAGGACGTCACAATTAGAATTCCGACGTCATATTACGCTGAACAGAAATTTTCAAACGAGAACGACGCAGTTTCGTTAAGATTTCTCAATATTTTTGTTTAAAAGGTACGTACATTCAATAAAATGACGAGAATATATGTTTATGACAATTTTATTTGCTTTAACATACTGTTTTGGAATATAATCGTATTAGTTTCAAAAAAACAATATTACCACTGAAAGCGTCCTCTTAGAACCGCTTCGAAATTTTAAAACAATTGTTAGACATATTAGAATCGAAATAGATTATTGCGAGCTGGCTTTATGGGAATAAGAACATGGTCAGACCTTATATTTGTCTTCATTTTATACCTCGCTATCGCTCGGTATAAAATATTGACAAATATAAGGTCTGACCATGTTCTAATTCCCATAAAGCCCGCTCGCAATAATCTATTTCTTAAATTAAATATAAGCAAACTAGACTAATGACAACAAATTACATGATGAGGTAACAAATAATAAATAAAGTGACATATATGATATAATTGTGTGTCCTGTTGAAACGAAGCTGAAAAGAGAAATCTATTTACGATGGTCAATCATAGTTTCGGCTGTAACATGTACTATGAAATATGCTTGAAATAAAGTATTATATGAACTGGCATGAGAGTACATCGACATTAAATCTAAGTTCACAAGAAAATAATGACATATGTACACGTGTATATTTACAAATAAAATCACGTGAAGATTCAAGCGCTCGCTTATATTAAAACACTTTAAGTTGTCACGAGTCCATTTGCACATGTATATAATTTAAATTTGATATCAGCTGAAATCTGATTGGCAAATTCAACTGGGACGACCCATGTTATAAGATATAACTTGTGTTGGTCACTTAACCGATTCCTACTTTGCTAAAATTCGAATGGTTCCACAACGTCATTGCTGTTTTAAGCATTTTTATCGTTAAAATCAAGGAATATTTCACATTTCTATACATGATACATAACATAAAAATTATTGCGGTCAACATATTTCATTTTGGTTAGATTAGTTTAAAACTTTGGAGGAGGAAGAATATATGTACCACTTCTTCTAAACTTTTCAAACAAAACCCTAGATCCAAATATTGAACTTACAATAACAACAACTACTACTATTGAAATAGTGACATAAAATATGAAAAAACCCGAGGCACTCCAGTCAGTGCTGCTTTCTGCAAGAACATTATATGGAATATGTTTAAAATAAACTGATGAACATGGAGTAGTGGCGGCTGTAGGGTTTAGGAATAAGATGGAGTCTTTATCTAATATTGACACTCTAGAATACAGTTGTGTCTGTCTGACGTCATGCTCAGGTATGGTTGAAGGATAAACGTCATTGGTCTCTGTAATAAAGGTTTTAGAGGGCACGATAAAAAGATCAATAGGTCTTACGGTCAACTCGGGTGTTGCTGACCAATAAGACTCATCGGTCATAGTGTATACTGTCTCATCTAATCGTTTGGTTGAGGATGGCAATAGTTTCTTGTTTCTTTCTGCGTCGCGAATATTGTAGCAGGTTTCGTCGAAATCGAGATCTTTGACCAATATTCCATTATATATTGCAGGCGATTTACAGATACCACGAATGATAGCATATCGATTGTCCATTTTGATAAGTTTTACACTGCAATCGCAGTGCAGCGGGTTGTTTTCAAAGTTGACACTTTCAAGTTGGTTAGTCCCGACAAAAAGAGAAACAGGCAATCTTGAAATATTATTGTCTGATAAATCTACCGTTTGAAGGGAAGTAAGGTACGAAAATAAGAAATCCGGGAGGTCTGTGATCACATTTCCCGAACATAAAAACGAAGCCATCATTCTTAAAGTTTCAAAGGAATTCTTTTCAATGTATTTAATTTTGTTGTAGCTCAAGTCCAAATAACGAAGTGACTTTATAGATCCAAAAGATAATTTTAAAATCGTCTGAAGGTTGTTGTTACTCAAGTCTAAATATTCAAGAGTGTTCTTGCAACTGCTGAATAGGTCTTCTGGCAATAGAGATATGTTGTTTTTTGACAAATCAAGAAAAGCTAAAGACATAAGCCCAAAGAATGCGCCCCTGTCTATTATACTCAGTGACGTTTTGCTCATATTCAGTTTTCGGAGATTATGTAAATTAAGAAACATGTCTTTAAATATTCTATTTACTTGGCTTTCTGACATGTCTAAAAAGTCTAACTGATTTGGTAGCTCTATGGGTGGAATGTCTTCTATTCCATTTAGGGTTACAAACTTCAAATTAGTTTGACCTCGTAAGAAATCATGTGATATGGATTTCACACCATATACCCGGATTTTGAATAAAGGTAACGTCAGGCCATTCACTTCTTTCCTATCAAGGAGGCTTCTAGAAAGAAAACGTATTTTATTTCCACGAATTGTAAGGGTTTTTAGAATGGCAAGGTCAGCAAAACTATCGTCATGTAACGATAGCAATTGTGGGCCGTGTATTGACAGTGTTGTTAAGGTGTTGGTTCCAAAGCGGAAGAGTGAACTTGGAATTTCGACACTATTTTCAAACGTTACATCAAGTGAAACAATATGAAGATTTTTAAATATGTCTTTATCTATCGTGTTCTGTTCAAACACTACTGAAAGAGTTTCCATGCCAAGTAAACTTCGGAAGGAGCTAGGATGAAATGTTTTAGCGTGTATTCCTTCAAGTATTTGCAAATTTAATTTAGCGAATAACTCCTCATCTACATAATCCAACACATTACCAGTAAGTTCCAATTCCTCGAGATGTATCAGCGTTTTAAATATGGATTTACCTATATGCGTAATGTTAATGTATGCTAACGATAAGGAAGACAGACTTTCCCTGTATATCTCTAGTTTCTTCAAACTTATATTACAGACGCGGTTGTGAGACAAATCTAGAACGTGGATTGTTTTCGGCAAATTGTCTGGAACAGAGTAAATGGCGCGTCTGGAACAGTTTGCAATCTGACTGATTTTCCCATACTGTCCAACTTTCGTGTTACATATACACTGACCACATTGTTCTGCTGTTGCTTGACTGTATACTGTATGTTTTAGCAAAAGCCAGAAACACAATATGAGAGGTTTGGCAATTTCCATTTTCAGTGCCTACAATAAACAAAGCATTGTTTTCATTTCCAAATATGTGAAAATATCGTTAGAGAAGAGATGCATCTGATTAATAACTGGAATGGCAACTCTTGCAGATGTAGCTCCTGCAGATCTTAATCCTGTATTTCCTATTTATATTTGGCTCGTTACTTTTATGTTTTTTATGCTTCATGTATTTTTTGTGCTTATGTGCTGTACTTCAGAGTTTTTTATGTACTGTGCTTCAATTTTTAGGCTTGTGTATGTCCTAGTGCCTATGCATATCTTTACATATAGATTTTAATTCCAAATAATTGTGCTTTTTATATTCTAACTCTGTTCTGGATTTTATGTTTTATTCATGTTTTCTTTGTAAGTGTTGTGCTTAGTGCTAATGCATGTCTTACCTATTGCTTATGCATGTCTGGTCTTTTAATTGTGCTTTATTACATGCAAGCTTAGTTTTATATATATCGAGTAGGTTTTATGTGTCTCTTTGTGTGTTATATGTACTGTGTTCTGTACTTTCTTACATGCTAACATAGTTTTATATAATAGAATGTTTTATGTGTCTAGGTGTGATTAATATGTATTGTTGTATCATGTATGTTGTTTTTGTTTGTCGGTTAAAAGCTCTACAGAGCTTATGTTACTTGTATTTATAACCCGACTTCAAATAAAGTTTCTATGTCTATGTCTATGTCTATGCATTTAAGTTGTATTATACCCCCCGCAAATTTGTTTGGGGGTATATAGGAATAACCCTGTCTGTCTGTCCGTCCGTCTGTCTGTCCGTCTGTCCACATCCCTTGTAAGCGCAACTCATCCAAAACCGCTTGATTAAATTTAATGAAACTTAGAATAAATGAAGAACATTATGTGTAGATGTGCATGAAGGATTTTTATTGACCTCGATTATCTTAAAGGTGAGATAATTTGACTTGAAAACGAAGCGGGGGGTATCGCTTTGTGAGCGTGCTCACAGTCCTCACTTTTATAACATTTGTATAAGATTGTCAAATATGTGTGAGAGCCAGTTGCCACCATTTCGAGACGAGATATTCACATAAAAGGACGAAATAAGAATTCTGTTTCTGCGTTAAATATTGTGCGTTTATACGTAAATATTTCTATATATATCATTTGACTTTTCGTTGTACTATCGTCTTGGAAGTTAATACGGGTATTCGCGGTTCCGTTTTCTGTTTAATAAAATAGGCTATTAGGCAACATATCCGCAGCATTTAGTGTTCATTTAAATTTTACTGCTTGTAAATTCAGATGATAAAAAAAGTACGAAAATCAATCAATCAAACAAACAAACGTAAGAAAAACAAAAACAAGAAAACAGTCGAAATGCAATCGTTTTAGACGTCTGATTGAAGTATAAATGTCTTACTAAGGTTGTTTACGTCTGAGGTTAAGGTTCAGCGCACATGTTCTTATTTTATTTTTGGCGGGATTTCACATAGTGAAAATCCGAGTTATAGTATGGTAAATGTTGGGCGGGCGGGCGTGCGGGCGTGCGGCCGGCTGTGCGGGGAAAAATTTTTCGTAACAGTTTTCTCGGCTTCTACTAAAGGGATTGATTTCAAATTTGGTTCACAACTTCAGCATGATGAGTTGTACCGCGCCTCCCCTTTCCAGGTCGGTCAGTTGTCTACTTTCTGTTTTCCGAGCCGACTTAGACTGTTTCAAGGGTCAACATAGGAACAATTTTCGTAACAGTTTTCTCTGCAACTACTGATCACATTCTCTTTAAATTTGGTATGCAGCATCAGTATAGCCTCCCATAACGTGGGATTCGATTTCAGGTCTGTCGCTCACCTACTTCCTGAGAACGAAATCTGGCCATTTCTGTTTTTGATCGATTGTAATCTATTTTATGGTAATAAAAAACTAAAATCGCTCTTTGAATTTTTTTATCGCTTTTCCTTTAAAATTTCGACTTCAGCCTTTCAGTCTCTGTGTTAAAATTTGATTGTTTGTTTGTTTGGTATTTAACGCTCCTTTCGGCATATTCGTTACAGCTATTTCATGCCGTCCAGTTTTTATGCACATTTTTTTTATTGAGATTGATAGACGGCAAACACGTATAGAAAATAGGAGTATGCGATTCTGGCTGCCATATACACAAAAATACATGTACATAAATTGTGTTTAAAGATAATTTTAAAAAAAAGTATATTATGTTCTAACGTGATTCAGTTACTAGTAATGAAGTTTAATTGCTAATTCCTTACTACAGTTTAGAAAGATAATGTTAATCCAAATTAAATGTTAAAGTTTTATTTTAAGGCCTCCTGTAAGAAAGCGTCTCCAACTGATGACTAACGATCATCTGAAATGCAATCATAGTGTCATATTAAAGTTGGACATATATGAGAATGATGTGGTGCCATTGTGTCACTATGTATATATATATTGCTATTTTTGAGCACCAAATAGGGTTAAAAAATGAGTCTATGTCATATTTTAATATAAAACAGGATTACTTACGAGATGATATATTTAACGTATTTGTAGGTCTTTCTGTAAGCTTAGCCTTACTTATAAATATGATAGAAACCAAATACTGGTGCATTGAAACATTTTACCTCAGGGATTAATAACTGAAGTTGTTACTTGAAACATGCTGGTTGTTTTATATTTTAACGGGAAAGTACGGGTTTACAAAACCGTATTCAATATCTAAACTTTCATCATTCAATACTTTATATGTCTATGAAACACATAGTTCACAGTCATAAATTGTATCATTTTTGATTGCATCCGTAAAGAGATGGCATCAAAGATACCAGTGTAACAGCATTTATTATGCCACACGGGCGTTTCGTCTAGTTGCACTAAATCCACAAATATCGAAAGGCTGTATTGTATAGCTTTTCTCGCTAAAATTCAGTTTTATGAATAGGAAAGGCTTTAGAACTTTGTTGGAAATTACAGGGCAGCCTATTTAACATTTACTATATTAATACACAGATCAAATATACTTCATTCAGCATCAAAGTTTGGATATTGAGCCACAGACGTCCTTTGTGGACCAAAGACATCTATACAGTGAATGCAAATATAATGGCATTAAAGATTACTAAGTTATATTATTTGTATTTGTCACTTTTAAGAAATTTATAGTCAGGGCAAGCGGAATTACAGAGATTTGGTGTAGTTACCCGTGTAAGAATTACAAACTTTTTTTACTTATATTTTGCTGAATGTTTTATAGTTATCGCTTCCAGTGTTCGTCCCACAGAGCTACCCAGCATGCCTTCAGGTTGAGGATTGGGGAGGCCTTCTCGTTGGGTGTTGTCAGGTCATAATACGAAAACCGTAGTGGTTAATGTGTTTGAAAGTTCGACCCTCCTTGTAAGAAAAGACCACTTTGAAGATTCCGAACAAGTGTAGGCTAATAGTATCCTAGCCGACATAAAACAAAAGCGGACGTTTTCGTTCCTACCTAATGCTTTATTATTTCCAGTGGCAGTCAAATTCCCGTTAATTAATTAATTAATTTATTTATTAATTTCTAAGCAAAGAAAATAAGAAGAACGAAAGAAAAAAGAAAAAAGACAGACATAAAAAAAAATAAACAAAACAACCTTACCGTGTTAATTATCAGAATTTCATAGCACTAGTGATCTATTTTCACGTACAACCAATGATCAAATTGTTGTCAGTGTAGTGTAAAGTCTGTAATGTTCTGTCGGTTCATCGATTTACAGTTTATGAAAGACCTCCAAGTACACATAAAGTGCATCAATTGTAAATTAACTATATATTTCTTGTCATCTGATTTTTTTGTTTCAGTGGTGTTCCATGACTTCGGTAGGAAAATTGGCAATCCTTGTCAATTAAGATTGGAGTCGAGTACACCCTACCCGCAACCTTATTGGGGACAATAGTAGATGACTAACTACCTTAACCACTCAGCCACCGAGGCTCCTCTGGTGTAGGTTAAACAACACAGATTAATATAACGTGCATTTCTGTTATGAACTTTCTTGTGATAGACAATTATTTGATCTTAATTAGCGTAGTAAATTTTGAATTTGGATTTTGATTTTAACCCAAACAGGCAAATAGGAAACGAAACAATTGATTGTCTTCTTCAGTATGTTATAACAGAGCATTTATGCAAAAAATGTAATATACATTATATGTGTGTATCATATGTAATACAAGAGATAGAGAGAAAGTATAAGAAAAATCTAACGTAGCAAAGATAATAAAATAGTGAATAAAGAGGATGTGAGTAATCATCCTCCCAAGTCAGGGGTTCTAAGTCCACATTCGCTCCACCATCGTGGAATTAGAACCCTTGAATTTGAAGGACGATGAGAAAAACGTTTAGTTCTGATTAAATTTCAAGGCAAATTTGACATTATGGATTTACATATTTCAACTGTTCCACTGCGGAATCAGTGTTGTTTTCATAAGATTCGTTAGTCAATGACAGTCTACTGAAATGGATAATCATTTTATTACCTTTAAGCAGATATATGCGGGCATTCATTGGATAGATAATAGTTACAGAGATATGCGGGTGCAGTTTTGCTGTATATTAGGTGAACCGTATATTACATTTGTAGCTTCCCACATTCCCTACGCTCAGCCAAAGACTCCATTCCAGTTTCACTATAAATATTAATTGCGTTATGAAAACGTGGTAAGCCTGCAATTGTCCAATTTAAATGCACTTACCCCATCCGGCGTTGTCGCTAATGTCACAAGCACAGGACTAAAAAAAATTCTTTTGTTTTGATCGAATTTGTGTGTCAGTTTCCCGAGTAAAACTTTGGTATTAAAAATGACACCTTTTCAATTCGTTCTTCTAACGTTATTATTTTTTTGCTGTACATTTTATATAATTAAGTGTATGCATGATTAAATGTATTCATTTTACCCAATTATAAATTGATAAATTTGGTGTTTTATTTTGTAATAACTGGGTAAACAAGATAAAATAATGTTGACATCACCAGAATGTAAATAAGTACATAATACTGACAATCTGACATTTCAGTCACTCATGGTGGTACAACTACATGTTCTTGTACTAATTGTGGTATTGGTAGACAAGGTCATAATTTGCCTTCTATTTTTGTTTATTTGTGATATTACTAGACAGAAAATATTTGCACAGTCGACTGATTGACGAATTATTGCTTCACGTTTTGTGTTTAAAACCATACTCAGGAAGAGAGAGAACAGCTAACAGTAATAAATTAGCTGGGATAATTCAGACCAAATGGCTGAAACAAGAAATGAAAGGACAATGGCCAGTCAGTAGTTGTTACAGCACTTAAAAGAAGCGTAGTACAATTCAAACTAAATCTACCTCTAAAGATATTTCTATTATTTACTTGACCATATGGCTGCAGTCCTTTCATAATCTGTCCTGTAGAGAAGCACTTTTTCTAGTGGCAGAAACGCGACCGGACGTGGGTTCAAATAATGGTTTGTCTCCTGTATAAACGCCATATACATGTATCTTTTGAATTAGCTGTAACCATATTCCATGTAGATACAGTACTTCAGCCCCCACCCCGGACAGAAATTGAGACCGGTGTCCTTCAGACCCGGAAATATGTTGATACTGGTTAATGCATGGCGTTTACTGACATCTAATTTAAATGAGATTTTTCTTAATTGCCGTGTATCAGGTTGTAATTTGATAATGTTTGTTTGTTTGTTTGATGGTGTTTAACGCCACTTTCAGCAACTTTTCAGCTATATCATGGCGTCCAGTTTTTATTGGGGAGGAAGCCGGAGTACCCGGAGAAAACCCTCGGCCTGCGGTAGGAAAATTGGCAATCCATGTCCATTAAGATTGGAGTCGAATCGAGTACACCCTGCCTGCAGTGTTGACAGACCACGTGACCAACAGTAGACGAACTACTTTGACCAATCGGCCACCGTAATTTGATAATCGCGAAACCTGTATTGTCGTTTAGCAAAAAGAAGTCTGTTTTCGGACAAACGAATTTGTGTGTAACTGATTTCAACGGTTAAAACAGAAAAATCAGTTATACATATCTGTATTTTCGAGTCGTTCTTTTATAATTGTTTTGCGACCCCATGGTATAAGAATACAGAACGTGCGTTAAGTCTTTCATTTAAAAGTGCGACCTTTACCAGTTTGTTGAATATAGATAGCATTTTCAGCTGTATACTCAGAGGCCATTAAAACTGAAAAATCTACGAATCAACGACGACTAGCTCTATTTATATGCAAACAGACACATGAGGCTCTTATCTGCACTAGTCGCTTTATTCAGTCTGTTTGTATTGGGTTCGAAATCTCGCTTGTATTTACTCAGGTACCACAGTGGTATAAAACTGGATGGGGAGATTTTCTAATGCTGGACAAAATTGCAGAGCTGCCAGCGTGTGTAGGAAAAGCATACTGAAAACGTAGCCGCGGACTAACGCGACAGGCAAAGGGTCACACTTTCCCATTTAGTGAGATGCTATTAAGTGTAGGCTCGTAGCTACAAACGCCTTAACAAACTCCATGCTTTTCAAATGAGAGTCACATTTTTCTGCCTTTTAGTCCAGCACATTTTCTGAATCGATTTATTGTTCAACCCGTTCTCGTCTCATTTAAATAAAGCTGAAATACTGTTCGCTCGACGCTTTTAAGTATTCAACATGTTCAACGATCTTTACAAAACTATGAAGCCCATTAGTATTCTACCGTATAAAAAATTCATTGTCAAAAGATTTTTTTTTTTACATTGTAGAAAATCAGAACGCACTTGTGGGCCCATTCAGCGCATGTTTCTGGTCCAATACATGTTCAAATCAAAACTGGAAGATATACTGAATTTCTTATCAGCATCGAAAGCTACAAATTAGTGAGAGGCCCTCTCTCTTTTGCGCATGATTTGGTTTCAACATGTTAAATGTGAGAAGCTGTTTGTATGTAAACTGTCGAATACAGGGATGGACTTCACTAGTGAATATAGTTTACAGTTTTTAATATGTTTAACTATGTAAAGAACGGTCCAGCCATTTTGATTTTTGAGAAGAAGCAGCTTGTGTGTATTTTATAAAGGGTTCTTGGTGGCGTTAGTGGCCGAGTGGTTAAGGTAGTTCGTCTACTATTGATTACGTGGTCTGTCAACACTGAGATTGCGGGTTTGATTCTCACTGCAGGCAGGGTGTACTCGACTCCAATCTTAACTGACAAGGTTGTCAGTTTTCTACCGCGGTCGGGGGTTTTCTCCGGGTATTCCGTCTTCCTCCACCAATAAAAACTAGACGCCATGATATAGCTGAAAAATTGCTGAAAGTGGTGTTAAACACCATCAAACAAACGAAAAACAACATAAAGGGTTCTTTGTTTAACTGTTATAGAATGTCAGCCATCTTGGATTTAACATCTATGACAAAAACTCAAATAAGTATAGGGCGATCCAAGGTCCATATCTACAATATCACCTCAATCAATTTAATAAAATTAAGTTATTTGGCCACAATGTTTCTCCTACTGGTTTAAATGAATAGCCAATCAAAACTCATGAATGGCTCTGGCAGGCATTTTATAAGCACTTAGTTACAATAATGTTGCTCCTTATTATATTTTTTTATACGATGAATAAATAAGGAAAAGGGAGCTACTTTATTTTAAGCTAATAAGCACTAAATGCTTAAACTTTGTTAAGTACCAGATAATGAACAAGTTTGGTTCAAAGTTGACAAGTGATTTCATAGAAGATTGAATTCAGACAAATTGTACATTTCAAATGTGGTCTTTCTTCACATTTAACATCCATCTTTTAAAATAATTTAACAGGTATAGAATATATAAAAGTTTTATTATAGAATGAACATAACTAAGAGTGAATAAATGAACATTATTTTAATTTTACAATTGAGGACATATAAACACATTTGATAAAGTAAGTCTTATCTTTTTTTTAAATCCACCCATAAATATGTTTTCTGAAATTGCATTTAGTTTTCCTTGTAGATTTTTGTGGAAAAAAGTATTGTTTAGCTTAATAAATTTCTTGATAAAAACATTATACACATGCAAACCATATTATAGAATCAATTTTATACTTGTTAAATGATTGAATTAACTTCTCAAATCTTCACATTTTTTAAAAAGTAAGTTACAATGACAAGGTCAAAAATAAAAAATGAAAATTATTATGATAATATTCCATTACCTGAACAAAAAACAACAGTGAAAATATAAAAAAAGCTACATTGGTAGAAAAAAGAATAAAATAATATCACATTTTTGTTAAATACTATCAATTTATCACACAAATTAACAAGATAAATAAGATATCACATCTGGTCAAATAGTTAAAATATATCACATATCTTTAAATTATATCGTACATGTATTTATGTCTCATTGTCAATTAGTTTTGTGACTCGTCTTGTGTTGTAGTTCTTCCCCCTGCTAGTGGTATGACAGTGGGTCCAACCTGTGAAGTACTTGGTATTCCTGGTTCAGTATTACCACCTGTTAGTGGTCCAGGAGAAGACAAGTTATTTGGTGTTAGTCCAGGTATTCCCCCTGCTATTGGTAAGGCACTTGGTCCAACTGGAGCATTACTGGGCATTCCAGAATTAGTATCAACACTTTGTTGTTGTCCAGAAGACAAGTTCTTTGGTGCTAGTCCAGGTATTCCCCCTGCTATTGGTAAGACATTTGGTCCGACTGGAGCATTACTGGGCATTCCATAATTAGTATTACCATTTGTTTGTTGTCCAGGAGAAGACAAGTTATTTGGTGTTAGTCCAGGTATTCTTCCTGCTACTGGTAAGGCACTTGGTCCAACTGGAGCATTACTGGGTGTTACTGGTTTTGTATCAAAATCTTTAAGTTGTCCAGCAGAAGACAAGTTACTTTGTTTTGGTTGAGTTATTCCCCCTGCTACTGGTAAGCCACTTGGTGAAACTGGTGCACGATTTTGTGTTGCAAGATCTATATCAAGATCTATTAGTAGTCCAGAAGGTGCAGAATATGATGGCGGTTTGATAATAACCGGTTCTTCCTCCTTTGGTAAAACCCTTGAGCCAACTGGTGCATGAATTGCATCAGCTGCTCTAGATGTTCTGCCTTTGTTTTCAGAAAATGCAATTTTCGGTTTTGTAGGGGCAGTTGATTTCATTGATGGTTTTCCTTTACTAGTATCATTCTTTGTTTCTGTTGGAACTTCAGTCAATACAGGTAATGGTGTCGTACGACTCTGCGGGAAGACAGGACCGACATCGCCAAAATCTGGAGAGTAGCCCCTGTTTACAATAGACATTGTCTGTGTATCATCTGGTTGGAAAGGACTAACTGTTGCATTGTCCCTGTCACTATATTCATCAATGCCTGGTGTCACAAATGGAGATCTTGACCCAGTTCTTGAGCCAACAGATGATGCAGAGTCTGGTCTTTCACCATTCTTTTTCTGCAGAGCTATGGAAGCAGATTTGTTGAATACAGGAGTAGCTGCAGGTTGCCTGGAGAATGGTAATGCAGATTTTTTTCCAAAGACTGGAGTTGCATTTGTTTGTCTTGTAAATGTTTTTGGGCGAGCAAGTGCAACATCAGGGGTCCTTTCATCCACATCAGTGTCTTGAAGATGCATTTGAGGTGCAGGGTGATCTCCTTTTGGTTTTGATTTAACTTGTGGAATAAGACTTCCAAGTGTGGCT
The DNA here is from genome assembly GCA_944474755.1 of Limnoperna fortunei. Classification (NCBI taxonomy): domain Eukaryota; kingdom Metazoa; phylum Mollusca; class Bivalvia; order Mytilida; family Modiolidae; genus Limnoperna; species Limnoperna fortunei. The sequence goes on along the minus strand of OX104111.1, from coordinate 54,436,658 downwards.
AACAAAGATGACTTAGTTCGCAAACCACCTTGACATTCTGATGGTACTGGAGAAACGGGCTGTTTATTATAGTATGTAGTCAAAGGAGGAGCTGGTGAAGACATGTCATCATCCATACTTTCAAATAGTATTGGGAAGTCAGAGGCTGACAAAGCAGAATGTGCCCTATCATTTGACATGGCAGAATCTAATCGCTGGACATCATGAGTATCATCTAAAAATATGTTTCCATTACGTGATCCTATTCTACTTCTTGAATAAGCAATGTCCTCATCTATCTCTTCTTGGTGTACAAATGCTTGCTTTAGGTTGTCCTTTTTATCCTCAATCTTTTCTCGTTTGCAACGTTTGAAACACAGTGCCCCTTTCCACCAGCAACAACATAAACTCAGCAACAGTATGATTGGAATGAGACAACAGATGGCGATAATTATTAATAAAATAATGTCATCTTTGGCGGATTCTTTGTCGGTACAATAATCAAAGTATTGTTTAAGTTTGCACTCATCAACATTGAATGTAGCTTGGCAGTAAAAAATTAAATTGTGTATCAAAAGTATGTATGTAGCATTTTCTCCAACATTTTGATAATCGGTCAAACAAGCTTCTAAGAAGAACTCTGTAATGTTACTAACATCATTGCAATATTTTTGTACATCAGAATTGTTCAAGGCAGCAATACAATCATTTAACACAGAACCATTGACATTCGATGGAGTTATTTCCCTTGGTAAGTATGTCTTTGTAGTGGGTATATCTGAAGGTAACCATAAGTTGTCAACTTCTGGTTCAGTTATTGTTCCTTTTATACTGGTTGAACCTGAAGAAGTTCTTGTTGTTATAGTAGATTCAAGTCCTGTTCCTTCATCAAATCGAATTAATGCAACAAGTTCATTGTCTATGGCTATATTGTCTACGTAATCAGTCATGGTTGATAGAACCGTGTTCAAGGATTTAGCAACTTTCCAGATTCGCATGTGATCTATTTCCACAGGACTGGCTTCATTTCCGATCAATGTTATTTCTTCAACATTTATTATTGATGTAACATGAACTTTGTTGATTGCTTTGTATTGAAGTCCGCCATTAGTCATCATGTATATCAGGAATTGTCCATTAGCTGACTGCCACGTGAAAGCGATGTAAATCCATGAATTTAATTTCATTTCAAGCTTAGTTGTCCACATCCTGTCCCACTCTAAAGCTAGGAAACTGTTCTGCACTGAGACAGTTAAATTTTGTCCATCTAAGTTATATATAATCAATGTCTGGTCAACCAAATGTATCTGAATCCTTATCCAGAAACTGATTGTAAAGTCTGAAATGTCTTTGTTTGTATGCACGTTCATATAGTGTAATGTCTGGAAAGTAAGATGAAGAAGATAACCAGACGTTGTTAAGTTCTGTTGTCTATCTGTGTGCCATGTGTGAACAGAAGTTAAAGATGACCCAAACTGCTCTTTTGTCCATGAACCTGTGTATGTTGCAGAAAGGTTACTGTCAATAAACGAGAAGTCAGCATTTGATTGGTCAGCAGGAGACAAAAGATCCAACCACCAAGAGTTGTCAGTATTTCCCAACAATCCTGTAGCAGATTTTCCAGCATATAAATTCACTTTAAATCGGCATATCAATCCAATCAAACTATCAGAAACAAGAACTGAAAACGAACCAACTGTTATTCTAACATAATCTTTGACAATCCATTTTATGCTAATGTCTGATATAGATGTTGTTGTTGGATAATTAAAAGTTACAGACCCTCCAACGTGTAAAGGTTGTATCGTGTCATTAATGCGCATTACACTCACGGTCTGCATGCCACTTTTAACTGATATTTCCTTGATTTGTCTGCAGTAAATGTCATTATTGCATGGCCAGAATACTGCTTGTACTGACAGTCCCTGCACGCTGTAAATGTTATATATACCAGGTGTTATAAGTCTATAAGATGCGCCACCCAATGTTGTTATGTAAGAAGCCGATATAAATCCCACAGCATATGTTTGGGAATTCTTAATTTCTTGAACTACAAAGTTGCAATCGTTTCCATACCATCCAAGTGAACATTCTGAACAAGAATACGATGGCACTGAAATTGTTACACTTACAAATGTGGAGAATGATTCCCAATACTCGGAAACCGAAACTGTCTGTCCATACCAGTGAGCATGACATGAGCAGTGTCCAGATGATGCATCACAGGTTCCTTGTGAATTACATGCTCCCAATGGCCCTAACCCACAAATGCCTGAACATGATGGTCCATAGTGAGAAGTATCGCAGGTGCATGCACCAGTTGAGCTGGCACCAAATATACATTCACTATCACAAGATCCTCCATACCATGTGACATAGTTATTATAAACACTAATCTTATTGCAGAGATCTTTGATCGGAGGTTCTGTCAAATTCTTTGCCGCTTGACAATAATCTGATACACTGAGTAATATTACTTCCGCTAAGTCTGGATTTCCTGTTGTTTTGACTAAGGTTACACATTGGTCATACAATGACGATAACACATTTTCTAGTCCAGAACAAGCCATTAGCATTACTGGTGCTTGCAGCAAGTTACAACCTGTTGTATCAACTGTTGTACTCAGTGGTGTAATGAAAGTGAGCTGAGGGAGTATAAGATCAACCCCAGGACTTAATTCTAAGTCTGATGCCACCCAGGTTGGAGTGTTGTCATAGTATACAACATACATATGCTGTGAATTTTTCAAATCTGCAGCCACATATCCACTTCCTTCATTAAGTGACCATACGGCATGGAGATCAGGTGTCTTGTCGGTGACCGCTTTCCTCCAGTTTCGTCTTATTATTGATGGACTGTGTGGTCGAGTCCATATTCTAACTTCATCAATGTATCCGTGGTATATGCCAATGGGTACAAGTGTTGTTACACCATCTCCAATTTGTCCAACTGTTAGCGTTCCTCCTGTTTCGAAAATGTTAAACTGAACAGCAATTTCTTTTACTATGGTAACCCCAAAATCAGTGATCGTATATATTTCTAGTCGATAACGTATTGGATCCCAGACAAGATTTATTTGATTCCATACATTCAGACTAAGTAGAATATTTGTTTCATAAACATAATTATCGGCAATCACGACTATACCAGTTTTATAGTTGACAATGATAGTGTAATGGTCATTTGTGTGATATGTTAGCATTGGCCCATTTACTGCAACAGGTTTTGCATGGAATTCGATGGTAAACAAGACTGATGGTAATTCAAGTTCGCTGACATATACTCCAGCACCATTAAATTTTAGACAAGCTGGACCTGTTATCTCAAACTGTCGTTCTAATTTGAGGTCAACATTTGCATTACTCAAAACATACATTCCAAGATAGTATTTCAAGGTGACAAAGTTCAACTGACCAACACATGTACCAGCACTTAAGGTGTTGACCTGATTACTGCAAATATCTGTTCTGGTAACTGCATGACATGTAGATAGCTGTATTGCAGATTTAGTATCACAAGAAGTCAGTAATCCGTCTATATACTCCGCCTCTGTTATCCAATCGGTATTTAAGTATGTAATCGTCATGATTAAGCTGTTGTCCACATATATTATCCTCATGGAAAGTCCCATGTTGATATATGTTACAGATAAAATGTTCGCTTGAGTTACTGAAAGTACAATTTTGCCTGAAGAATAGCTGTCATAGATATTGATGTCAGCTGAGTCAGTATACACAATCACTTTTGATCCCTTAAAAGAATTTGATGATCGAATGTAGTAGAAAATACCATTGTCTTCTAGAACAATGTCTCTTAAACACAGATGGGTTCTTAAGGTATCAAAACATGTTGAAATATGGCCATAGATGTAAACCTTTTCAATTGAATGTGAAAACAGTTGGTAAACATTCTTGAAGATGATATCTAATGCATATCCATCAAACGAAATCATTTGGCCATTTATGCTGATTTGTGCCACAAGGGTAGATTGATTAGCTGGTTGTCCTGTTTCCATGACAACACATTCATCGCCTTTCCATCCAGTTTCACACTTATCACATGTAGATCCAGACCAGTGGCCTTCACATTGACATAGACCACTTGTATCACATACTCCCTTGCCATTACAAGGTGAGACAATTCCATTCGGACAAATATTGCTACAACGATTTCCAAAAAATCCATAGTAACATATGCATGTGCCATGTGACCCTAAATATCCAAAGCCACAGTTATTGCAAATTTGTGTAACCCAGAATGGTACTGTTGTATTTAAGCTACAAATAGTTGAAAATAGGTTGCTGGCTGCACAAACAGATGTAAAGCTAACCATTGCCATAACACTGTTACTGACATCTGAGCTAGTACTTCCAAGTAAAATGCATTGGTTTTTGAACCACAGTGTACTGTCTAATGAGATGGAACCACAGGAAGGTGAAACTGAATTAAAGAAGTTGGTACATAAATTCACAGCTTCTTGTTGAACTTCTACATCAATGGTTACTTCCTTGTTGATTATTTTCAAAGTTTTGTCTGAAGCTACCCATGCTGGAGACTGCCAAGGGAAGCTAGGTAGATTCAGATTGTTGCCAAGAACATTATCAAAAGCTGTGTATCCTACACCTTCTGTGAATGACCATAATGATGTTACATTTCTGAGGAAACCTGACAATTTTACATTTAAGCTTTCTGCTTGGAAAATAAGTGCTGTTGAAATAGGGTCTTTCCAGATGGCTGCTTCTTCTATTTCACCGATAAATGATTGAGTGTATGAATATTTTTCTGTCTGATAAGATGGAATCCACTCTCCAAGAGATATTTTTCCTCCTTCGGCAAATAAATCTGGACAGAAATCGTTGATGATTTGGTAACTGAATGTAATATTTGGTCCATAATGATAAAAGTGTATCTGATTATGTCTTCCATCAAATGTGACCACAATTTGGTTCCATTCACCAACATAAGGATTTGCTGTTGTGTATAATGTCTTCGTTCCACACTGCATTGTGACTGGATTGCTATTCAATACAGAAAATGTGGTATTCTTACTGTATGCGAGTAGAATGCCTCCTTCTGCTGCTGGTTTGAAGTATATGCTTAAGCTAAACTTTTGGCTGTTTAAGGTATAGTTGGCCCTGTATGTAAGAGTATCTGTTACAGATGATGTTTCATTAAATAAAAGAGCATATCCAGAGTTGAGGGTAACATTCTGTCCAAATACTGTAAATAAAGTTTCTACCATTGCACCATTAACAGATGAAAATTTGTTTTCAATTAGTGTCATTAAATTTGACTGACTGTATGTACTGTATGTTTCACTGGTTCCTGCACAATTTCCCAGAATTCCAGTTGATCCCAAACAAATCGACGCATCCAAATCAAATGTAGCATCTATCCAATGATTTTGCACCCTTATCAGGATTTTATTGATTGAACTTATTGTTACTTCAAGTTCATTAAAGGATTTTAATATCATGCTCATGTCACTTGACAAAGTAGTAGTGTATCCATAATTTATTTTAGTTAAGTCCTGATAGACGATAGGTGGCATATTATACTGTCCAGATGGCATTATCACAATCTGAGTTGTGGCAGTTTTAATTGATATACCAATTATGCATGACCCAAACATACAACTGACTTGATACACTTCCACAGCAAACTTTGATGATGAATCTTTTAATACCAAGAATACTCCAGATAATTTCTCCAAAGAAATCTGATATCCGTTGAAACCCATAAAATCAGCTTTTCCAATGATATAAGCTTTTTTTCCAAGAGATGATCCTGCATACAAGACTTTACAATCCGGGCCTTTCATGCCTGTTGTACATGTCCCACAATCCACAGCACCATTCCAGTTCCATTCACATGTGCATTGGCCAGCAGTGTTACATTTTCCATTGTTGTTACATGGTGTATCCGATCCACCTGGACATGCCTTAGAACAATCCATTCCATAGTATCCATGGTTGCAGGTGCAAGTACCATCCATTTGTTTTACCCCATAAATGCATGTTCTAGGACAACCACTGTTTTCTTTTTCTGTAATGTTTAAACTGCCACAAAGAGTTATTACTGGAGAACTGAGTAAATCTTCTGATGCTTCACATATTTGGCCGTAATTCAAAATGACATTATATGCAGCAGCTGCATTCTTGGTTGCACTGTACACCTGAAGACAGACTAAATAGAACATTTGTTTTGTTGCTGTAGACACATCATTACAAGCTGTATACGAGTTGTCTATTATTTGTGTACAGATATTTTCTGAATCTGTCTTAACTTTTGTACTTTCGTAATAAACATACGTTACTTCAGGATAATTATTCTTAACATAGTAAAGATCAGATGGAATCCATTCTGGGGGTACCCAAGGTGACATTGGTAGATTGATAATATTTCCTTGTAAATAGTCTGTTGCCATTGATCCTTGACCTTCATCAAACTGCCACAGAGAATTCAACAGGTGTTGTATATCCAAAGGATTTATTTGGAAAATATCTGTAACAATATTTGGTTCAATTGGTATTTTCCAAATTAAGAAATTGTCTATTTGACCACTTAGGGAAGCACGGGAAGACAAAACTTTGCCGCTGTATGGTGGCTGCCAATGCCCAATAGCCAGAGTACCAGGATAATTAAATATGTTGGTAGGTAGAATGCAATTCCTTCTCTTTATGCCTCCACGACTATCAAAGATGTAAATATCAAAGTCACCCAGTTGTCCATAATACATCAAAACCATTTTGTTCCATTCATTTTGTTGCAATGTTAAATTTGTTGAAAAAGTCAAGTTTTCATATATAACCTCTATCGATCCAGATGTCTGAACTATGAAGGACTTAGTATTGCTGAATGAGAATAGTACTCCTCCGTCCTGTGTTGAATTACTCAGTTTTACCAAGAATTCAAACGTAATGTTTGGACCAACGCCTGTATACAAGTCCACATCTCCATATATTATAGAAGAAGCAAAGTTTAAGCTGTATCCACCAACGTTTTGGTTTCTGTCGTAGATTGATGGATAATAAATAAATTCGTTGCATGATGATACTCCAAATCTTGTTAAATCTAGATTTTTAGATAGCGAAAGTATTTTGGCAAATACAACGTTGCTGAAGGACAAACTATAAGAAATCGGGGTAAGAGATGCTGTCTGGGTTGATCCTGAGTAGGAACACACTTCTGGTGAGTAAATATCCCTGTACAGTAATTGTTCAAGTTTCAAAGTAGAACTGCTTTCACCTGATCCACCAAGTATTCCACTTGTTAAGTTTATATACTGCCTATTCAGTGAGACTTCCATTGTCAGGTACTGACCTTGTAGTCTGATCAAAATCTCTGCAGAATTTCCAATTGATATTTTTAGTTCGTCCACATTTAATCTCTCTAAAGTGAATCCATAGAAATATAAAGTGTTATCAAGTGCATTTTCTTGGTCTTCAATGTATACTTTTGGCTTGTCTGTTTCTAATTTAGGTGCCTTAAATGTAAGTGTTGCGTAGCCATGAGTAGAATCACCCAATCGCACAGACAGCAGTGTCACACATGTATAATTCTGATGACAAATTACATGTTTTCCTTGTATAACCACAACATTACTAATTGTCAACAGTGTATAAGCAGAAGGTTGCCTCACTATAAAACTCAATCCATCCATGTTTACCATGTGCCCAAGTTGTGAAACCATAGCAACAGATTTGTTACCAGTAGCATCATTTTCAGCAATTTCACAGTTTGATCCAATCCAACCAGTTGAACATACTGAGCAATCATTTGCACCTTGTTTGTTAAGAGGGCAATTACATTTTCCATGATTGTCACAAGTTCCATATCCTGAGCATGGATTCATAGAACCACCGGGACATTCAGCATTACATGTTGTATTCCAGTACCCTTTATTACATATGCAAGTTGCTCCACCATTTTTGGTACCAAAGTAACACTCAGGATAACAGTAATCACCCAACAAAAAGTTAAACACTCCATCACTAGACATTTCAATACAGAGTGATTGTGCCGGCCAGGTTTCCATTTTCAAAACAAACTGACAGTAGTCTGCATATGACAAAATGGCGTCAGAAAGTTCTCCATTATTCCTAGCTTGCTCACAATCATACTTGTACTTCTGGTTAATACCACTGCCTGCAGCCATACAAGTGCTGAAAATAGACACATGTTTATAAGTGGACACTGCTGATTATGTTGTTTTTAATGAATTATTGTCCTTTATTGAAACAGAAGCTCCCATAAGACTGTAACCAATCAAGTGGAGCAAAACTTATGCAATAAAATGAAAACTTTGTTACATCTTTAAATGTCAAAAATAATTGTCACATGCTTTATTTCTATATGTATAGTATGAGTCTACTATACAGTTTCAATATGACAATTTCCTTGAATAAAATATTTACATTGTTGTGAAACACAAATTAAGACCCTTGAAATAAATCTAGTAAGACAAAATGTATGACACACTTCAATACAGAATTTTCTTTAAATACCTTCAAAATCAGATAAATATTGGGCATTTAATGGGTCATTAAATGATACCCACCCTGTTGTATTGTTTTTATTATACATGAACACATTTTTACTTAATTACAAATCATCCAATAGAAAATAATTCATCTCATAAGAAAATTTTAAAAATTGACGACTTTTAGTCCTTTTTATTTAAAAAAAAGTGAGTTAAATCTCAAATTTGAACATTCATATCTTATTATATATTGCAAAAATATAAATAAATTGAAAAAAATATTTATCAAAACGGAATACAAATTTTAAAAGAGGATAATTTTCAGATTTGGCCCATTTTTATCCGATTTAAACTGAAAACAGCATATTGAAGCATGTTCTTAAAAAGACTGCAAATGGACCACATAAACAATGATAATCTTTAACTCATATCTGTTTTTCCCAAAATGTTATGGGCCAGGATGCTCATTATAAATTCCAAACTTTAATTTGTTGCCCAGACCAAACAGGAAAACAATAGGTCAAATAGATCCAAATGAAGAGCTCAAAATAATGCTCAAATAGTGGGGGGGGGGGGGAATAAAAACAACTTTTACCTTTTTGCAATGTCATACTTATCTCTTGAATTTTTGTGAAATAATATACTTACCTAGCAAATGAACTGGTTGTAAAAACATTATTACACAAAACTGACAAGTTAATTGTGTATGTTGTTCTTTTTCTTCTTTTGCCAAAACCAAAAGATGGTAGTTTAACTGCTGTAGGACTAGGTGAATATGGAATAGGAGCACCAGACAGTTGTACAGTACCACCTGTGAAGGGACTAACTGGGTTGTGTAGGACTATTCCACTATTTTCAGCTTTCCATGTTCCACCTGTAAATATTTAAACAAACCAATGTTATGATCTATTTGGAGACAATAAAACATGATACTAAATATTATGATGAATATTTATGGGAATATTAGGCTGTATAGGTACAATATTTCTCCATAATCTGATTGGTTTTGTTTGTTTGATGTTTAATGCCACATTCAGCAATTTTCCAGCTATATCATTGTGTCCAGTTTTTATTGGGGGAGTAAGCAGGAGTGCCCGGAGAACCCCCCCCCCCCCCTTTTGTTAGGAAAACTGACAATCCTTGTCAATTAAGATTGGAGTCGAGTACACCCTGCCCGCAGTGAGACTCAAACCCGCAACCTCAGTGTTGACAGACAACATGATCAATAGTAGACAATCTACCTTAATCATTCGGCAACCAAGGCCCCACAATCTGACTGGACTAAGGTCTAAGAGTATAAATCTTGCTATCAGTATGAATGCTTTAATCAATAGAATCCTTACCAGTTCTTTCAGTCTATATATATCATCTGTCTATTTTGAGACTAAGAAAACAAGATTTTTATTAACTTTGAGTATTGGAATGACAATAAGAAAACCATTTGATTTAATTTATTGTACCTGAAACATATATATAATGCCCATGTTATTTTTTTACAACAAAAATTATTATTTACCTGAAAATAATTCTGCAAATATGCATTAAAAACAAAAATGTCTAGGTTTGAGAAGGCTTTAATGTTTCAAAGTACATGTATGTCTTTAAACTCTGCACACAGCAAAAATGAGTATGGCTTATGTTATTATTTGAACAAGTAGTATAATGAATCTTTTACATTACCTGATCCTTCATTAAATGTCCACAATGAGGCTAGTCCTGCATCGGTAGCACTGTAAGTTCTATTCCAGTGATTTTTAATTTCTAATGGTCCTAGGTATCTGAAACAAAATAATTTTAAAATTTAAAAAAATTCCTTCCGACAGAAATGGCAGAATTTAGTTAAACAGGAAGTAGGTGAGCGACAGGCCTAAAATCGAATCCCACGTTATAGAAGGCAATGCTGATGCTGCATACCAAATTTCAAGAGAATGTTATAAGTAGTAACTGAGAAAACTGTTACGAAATTTTTTTTCCCAGTCCTACCCACATTAACCATATTATAACCCGGATTTTCACTTCATGAAATCCGGCCAAAAATGTAACTTTAAGAACAATACAACAGCCTGTCCCATTACCACAACATACTGCAACAGTGAAATTCTTAGTTCTAAAATAAATATTTAAGTAAAGCAAACTAACCTAAATACTGTTTATTGTCGGGGACTTAATAATAATAATGATAATAATAAGAACCAGTGTAAAAACTTAAATATTTGAAATACTGTTTACTGTGTCTACACTTGTATCAATGTAAATGACTTACTTTGTCCAAATCCTTAGCTCATCAATACATCCTTCAAAGCCCTCACTAGTTGGTTGTACTCCTGATCCATCTGGGGGTGGCTGCCATTTTCCAAGGGCAAGTCTTCCAGTTCCACTAAATGGATTTGTTCCATCCAGATGTACCAAATCACGATTGTAGCGTCCAGTACTGTCAAAAACATATACATCCAAATAACTAGTTCCATCATAAACAGTGGCCACTTGATTCCATTGGTTATTTTCCAGGAGAAGATTCAAATTATATGTCATATTTCCATAGGTAATCACAATTTTTCCATAATAATTTTTAATTGCAAATGTTTTTTGGCTTGTAAAGGATAAAATGGTTCCAAGACATTTTTCGTCAACGCAAGTTTTTACAAAGAATTCAATAGAGATGTAGAAACTATTGAATACTTGAACGTTATCAGTGATCAGGGAGGCGTTAACATTACAAACAGCATTTCCTGGTCCAATGCCATCCACAAGGGTAGTATCAACTCCTGTAACCTCTATAGTAGAACTACCAACTGGTAATAAACTGCTTGGAAATACTGATATCATCCCTGTTCTAGGCTTACGCGTGGTTGTTACCATAGCTGCAGTAGTTGTTTCCATGCTTACATGATTATCAGTTGTTGTAGAGGTAGATGCTGTTGTTGCCGTAGTTGTTGTTGCATCCATACCACATGGCATAATATTTACTGCACCAATGCAAGATTTACATCCACCACAAATACCTCCAATGGGTGGAGAACTACAACAATAATCCTCACTCAGTAAAATTCTCACGACCGATATATATGTGGTATATAATAAATGGCGCCTGACACTCACTTCAAATCCTAATTCTGTGATATAATACATTGTCTGAAGGTCATCAGGTCGGTATATTTTTAATTCACAACCTCCCTCTATTTGAATGGACTTCTCTTCTATTGTTACATTGACTTCCTCACCATTTACCCATATGCTGTCATTAAGAGACTTATAAATAACAGAAGTATCACGAACTTTGATGGACACCGCATCTATGCAGATGGTTTGGACATCTATCCATTGGCAGGATACTTGTCTAATCTGTTGTGACAAAATGAAAGAAAAGTTGTATTCATAAACCTTGCAAATTATAAGCTATACTTGTTTTAAATAGTGTTCTTATCAAATGACATTAATGAATAAATAATGGTTGGTGGTGATTATTGGTAGATATTTTCTCCCTAAAACTTAACTGAAAAAATACAGTTTTTCAATATGTTATGGGAAAGTACAAAATATATTCCACACAGATATCCTGTTCTATGGTTTAGGGTGTTTCTATGAATATTTTTTATTATGTAAAACAGAAAAAAAAACAGAAGAAAATGCCTTTTAACTGTCAAAATTTTGCCTCAAATATTTTGTGTAAGAAATCACTGAAAAAATAGCTATGTATATACAAACAACAAACAGTACTTTTTTTATTGTTCTATATCTGACAATACACAACATGATACATGTACATGATTCATTTTTTAGGAACTGTATACACCAACAATGTCATCTCTGGTTATAAGAACAGGCAGGGCTTCTTAACTAGAGTTTTTAGTATTTTATGCTATTTTTTGTTTGTTTGTATTTTTAATTGTAGGAAAAACATCTTCTTGACAAGAATCTATCAAGGTCAAGAATTTGGAAACTTAATTTTCTGACTTTTCTTTTTTTTTTTTAAAAACAAAAAAAAACAACAATTATGATAAAAAACAAAGAAATAATGTACCTCAACTAGAAGGTTGTTCATCTCTAACATCTTGTAGTTTCCAGGCTGGTCATGGGACATTATGTATCCAGTAAAGTTTGTATATGATCCTAGTTTATTAGCAAAACATCCCATTGGTGCTCCTGGAGGAAGTGTCGGTACCATAGTGTTACAGCTGACGCCAGTATAACCAGAGGTGCACGATGTACAATTACTGTCGCCCTGCCAGTTATACTGACACGCACACAGTCCAGTGTCAGGCTGACATGTACCATGTCCATTACAGGGATTGCTTGATCCTCCGGGGCACTGCTGATCACAGAATTTTCCCCAGTAGCCATTATAACATTGGCAGTATGATGTTTCCAAAATAAATGTTCCAAATATACATTTAACAGAACAATCAACTCCTTTCCAAATGGGAAATTCTCTTGTTGGGAAATCATTACATAAAAGTTGGTAAGGTGGCGATGTTAGGTTTAATTCAACTTCACATACAGAGCCCAAGGCAATTGTGCTTTCCATGCTGAAGTCCATCAAACTTGTTTTTGATAAGTCTTCTATGCAAGCCATCATGTAAAATGAGGCAGCCACAGAAAACTGTCCACATTTGCTTGTAAACTGTGTGCTGTAAATAAGCCCTGAGCATTTAGAAGTATATATTGGTAATGGTATTCCAATGTCGACTACAGTTAATGGATTCCATGTTTGTATTATTGTTAAATCAGGAATGGTAACCCATCTACATCCAGTATCTGATATTCTCACTTGATGGTTGAACACAAAATCTAAGGAAGTTGTTCCATGACCAGTTTCAAAGTTCCATCCCAAAACAAGTCCTGTGGTGACCTGAGTTATGCTTGTCTTCCAGTGGATATAGATCTGGCTCTGAACACATGGTCTGTTCCACACTAACAGTCTGTCAATCAATCCAACAAACGTTCCTAGTGGTAAAGTTCCTCCACCTTCTATTGGTGGTTGCCAATCCCCAATGACCAGGGTTCCTCCTACAGGCATTACATCTAGTCCTATATAAATTGATGTGTAAATGCTGATATCAACATCATAGATGTAATGGAATGTTATCCATCCTGACAGGCTGTTGTAAACCAAGGATATCTGTGTCCACTGACCTAACTGTACTAAAATGGAGGTTGCCTGAACTTGAGTTCCAAACCCAACAGAAAATTGTCCATTACTTATAAAAACAGCAAATGTTCTTCTCCAGCTGTAGGACAGTACAGTTCCACCAGCACCATTACTATCTAGGCTTGCAATTTTTATTCTCGCTTCAATTGTTACAGAATCTCCTAAAAATCTGCTTTCAAAAGGCATTGTTGATATCCAGCCCCCACTGACAGCTACACCAATGGATGGAGAATATCCAGTTGTCACTTCTCCAAATATACTTGTTGTATAAGAATGATGCCAAACATTAACAAAACTGAGAATTGTTGTACTTGGAATAGTGTAGCTAGTGTAGACTTTTGCCACTCCAAGGTACTGGATAAGACAGGTATAATCTGCAGGGTTGCAGCTATGCGATATTTCTGCACAAGCACCAACCAGACCTTCTGAAGAGGAACAAAAAGTTTTAGTAACAGACTGGCGTATGTTGATAAATTCTTCCTGGACATAAATGATCAGTTCAAATCCATTCGAGTTGTAGATTTTGTAGACATTGGCATCCATTGGTCCAATCTGGTAGCCACTAGTAATGTCAATTATTCTATTTATAGATGTAACTTGCCCATTTATTTCAACATGTCCTCCTCCAATAGTATTTACTATTATTATATATGTTGAAACCTTAATTGCTATCCCACTGACACATGTTTCAAAATATCTGCATGGTCCTGTTAATATCTGAATGTTAACTCCAGAACTGTGACGATAAAAGGTGTGAATCCCATGTACCTGGAACCTAAAGCTGGCTCCATCCATTGTTGTGATGTGTCCATCTCCAGAGATGCCACAGAAAAAGTTACTAATTCCACCTGTCGCTGGTTGTATTGCAACAGAACAGTCATCTCCATACCAACCAGTGGCACAAGTTGTACAGTTAGGTGTAGCCCAGTTCATTTGACATCGACATTCTCCTGTTGTCTGTTCACATATTCCATGTCCATTACAAGTATTGGTTGTTCCACCATAACATACTTTGTTACATGATGGACCCCAGTATCCAGTTTCACAAGTACAGGATGTAATATTGAGTGAATCAAAGAAATCACATTTCTGGGAACAATCTGTTCCAACCCATCCTGGGAACACCAAAGACTGGAAGTCATTACAGAAAATTGATCCGGGCCATATACTCTTCCATCCTGAGTAAATGTAAAGATCTGACAGACTTACAATTACAGATAATGACATGTCAAGGTTGTTAGCTCCTGCCATGTCACTGGTACATGCTGCAAAGTAGAAATCCAGTGTTCCAACACTTGGTCCTACGCTTATTCCCATTACAGATGAATATATAAGTGTTCTACATTTAGCGTCAGCTTTTTGTTGTGTGGCCAAATCAGTAAATGTGTGGAAATATTCAATTGTTGGTGGATTTATTGACAGGCTTGACACTCTCCACTTTATTTTCTGTCTAACTATGCCGTAGTCAACAACTGGAATATTGTATCCCTGTTTTAGGTCATAAATATATGCAGAGCCGTACTCATCAAATTTCCAATAAATGACGAGGAAAATTTCTGTTGTTTCAACTCTCTGCATCTGGTATTTCAGAATATCATTAAATGACAAAGCCTTGTGCCATATTCGTACTTCATCAATATCTCCCATGTAGTATTGATAGTATGCTTCAGTCTGGGTGGGTAATGGCGGAATGGGTGGATGTCCAAAACCAAAGTAACCATATGCTGTAAACATTTCTGCATTTGTTATGGAAAATGAAATGTAACTGAATGATCCGTCATCTTTGTAGACATATACCACCATTTGAGATGCCACATGATGCCACACTAAAGTAACATGATGCCAGTGATCAAGGGTGACATTTATTGCTGTGTCATAAACTGACTGGTCTATTTTTAGTCTTAGTGTTACATCCAAGTAAACCATGAAAACTGTATTTGTGTTGTATGTCATAACAACTCCAGATGTATCTCCTGGTCGGAAAAAGAACTCGATTGAAAAGTCAATATCACTTGTAATAATGTCAGGCAAAAAGTCTGTAGTCAGTACTGAATTACGGAAATAGACACAGAATCCAGCTGTTGACACTGTTCTCATTTCCATTAAATCATTGTTTACAAACATTACGGTAAATAAACTGTCCACTTCAGCTATGGTCCAAGTGTTTGAGAAAGTAGATATAACTGTATTTGTTGTATTACAAGGGCCACATATATAACCTTGTGATTTACACACAGGTGTTTCTGTCTTGACTATAATACTTAGCTGCTGGTTCAGTGACCGTATGAACACTGTCAGGTAATATCCGGTCTTTGTTTTTATTTCAAATTCTGACTTTGTGATATGTTTAAATTCTAGATCATTAAGATTGTGTTCAAGCTGACCATTGAAATTGTAAGGCTGTCCATCAATCCGTATCAGAGTGTCTTGGCCTTCATAGTACCCTGCTCTGATTACAATCCTGCTGTTTCTGTATTTGACTCCTACAGCTGTTGTACATACTGAACTGTCAAAACAATATGTGTTTCGGATTTGTACTTCAGGATAAAGGTCAATGTCTGTTGATTTTATGACATAAAATTCTCCTATGTGGATCATATTAAACTGGGCTTCATTGAAAGTTCTCAAATGACCTTGACCAAACAAAGTACAAGTGTGATTTAGTATTGGAGTGGTTCCAGATGGAGGTGTTGTAGTAGGAGTGATTTCTGGTGGAATAACATCACAATTAACACCTGTCCATGGTTCAAGGCAAGTGCTACAATTTGTCTGGTTGGAGAATGATGGGTAGCAGTAGCATTGGCCAGTGCCTTTATCACAGAACCCATTGTTATTACATGGTGTTATGGTTCCACCGATACAGATCTGACTACAATCATTACCCCAGTAACCTTGGTAACATTCACACACAAGATTACTGTTAAGTTGTCCGAACTTGCACAGATGTGAACAAAGTAGCGAAAAAAATGGATTGGACACATCGACACAAACACTTGATCTTGGTGAAATTGGGGGATTTACTATCACTTCACAGTAGTCAATGTAGGATGACAAACTGTAGATGTAAGCCTGTTCATTAGTTGAGGACACAATGTCTGCCACACAGGTATCATAATAATACTGAAGCAATGCATTCCCAAGGTTGACACAAATCTGTGGTAATGTAGAAGTTTTGAAATACTTTGTACATATTTCTTTGGCTTTTTCTTCCAGGGTTCCATTTATAGGTGTAATTGGAGGAACTCCATCTATAATTATATTGGATGGTATCCAGTAAACATCATCTGCGGGTAGTATTAGTTGGTAATTTGCAATAAGGTCCTTAGCTACAAATCCAAAACCTTTAGAAAACATCCATAAAGAGGTGAGATCTGTGAATTTCTTAGACATTATAGTTCTTGATGTGTACAGTATTTGGTAAATATCCAGGGCAATCCTCCATGTTTGTATTTCCGAAATTTTTCCAATAAAAGTATCAAAAGTCACAGGTGCATTTTCCTTCCATTCACCAACCTTCAGAATTCCACCAGAATGGAGTGCTGTTGCTTGCACTGTTAGTTGTCTCCACCATTGCATGCCTTCTGATGTGACAATGTAAATTTTCAAATTCTCAGATGCATGAATGTAAGAAAGTGAGATTTGATACCAGATATCCTGTTGTACTGTGTACTCTGTGTTAATAATTTCATCACCCCACATGACATGAATAGTCTTATTCAGGTAAATGCTTACTGATACATCTTTGTAGTAAGCTAAAATCAAACCCATGTTGGAAGCTGTTGTAAATCTGACTTGTATTGTTGCATCACCATTTATACCAAACAAATTCGGCAATTGTGAAGAGTAAGCTCCAGTTCCATTAAAGGCTAAAACAAAGGTGTCACCAGTTACAGCTTGTGTCTCCGTGACTCCATTGAAATCATATTGGAATCCTGAGATGAGATTTGTATCCATCCTCCAGTAATCAGCATACTGACTATTGATTATCTGCTTTGTAATAGATGACATGGATACTGCAGATCCTGTGTAAATAATAAAGTCATTATTTTTATTCAAGTCGCATGTTCCACAAAGTCCAGCCATGCCAGTCGTACATTGTGTAAACTTGGCAAACACTTCCAGGAATGAGTTCACATAGCTCACTGTAAGTATGTTGGTGCCATATTCAATGTTGATAGATAATTGTCCATCTTGTACTACTTTAACTGTAGATGTTAGTGTATATGTGTTGTCTAGCTGAATGGACTTTCCATTATGTAACAGAGATATTGAAGACTGACCAGAAATTGGAGACACAATGGTCAAGTTCTGGTTTCCCGTCCGCAGCCATACCTGTTTTATACAAATTACACCATTTTCTCCACACGGCAGTTGTCTGATGTAAACGGTCAGTGTAGGATCTTGTACAAGAAGGAACTCACCAGTAGCCTCCATACTGAATGTCTGTCCATCAAACAGGGTGTAGTGACTGTACCCATACACGGAGCAGATTTTTGTTGCAACACCAGATGATGGGATACTGGCAACACTGACAGAACAGTCTAACCCATACCATCCTGTTGCACAAGATTGACAGCTACTTCCAGCAAAATTTGATAGACAGGTACAAGTTCCATCGCTAGCATGGCAAGTTCCACCTCCACAAGGCAAGCTGGCTGTGTAAGGACATATTTCCTGACAGTATGTTCCCCAGAATCCAGCATAGCAGTTGCATGTACTGCTTAATTCACCTGATACACAGGGTGTTGAACATGAATTGCCAGACCATCTTGGGAAGTGCCGAGATGTAAATGTCTTACACCAAGTCCTTGCAGGCCAGGTTACCAGTTGTCGATTCTGGGAACAGTGGTCTGACAATGTTATAATCGGTTCCATAGTCCAATCTTGACTTCTAGCAACATAACCATTAAATACACACTGCATGTACAAGTATTTTTTTACCTGTATTCCTAAAGAGGCACAAGAAGAGTTATAAATTGTTGACATTATGACTGATGTACAAAGTTCATTAATTCCTGCATCAACATTAGTTGGATTTCTAAATATCTGGTAAATCTGCATATTGAGAGAGGACAAGGTATAGTTTACAAGGGTCCAAGTTGGTATTAACCATGGTGGTGTTATCATTGTCATTTGCAGTCCACCAATTGAATCTGTCAGATATCTACCATATCCCAAGTTGAAGTTCCAATGACTTGACAAACCACTGTACGTTCCTGTCATGTGTGTAAATGCATAAGCTCTGATCTGATTGAGGGTCAGTTGTTTTTTCCATATCCGGAAGTCATCAAATGTTCCAATAAATTCCCAGTTGACTCCATCTCTTGTTTTGTCTGGATAGTTCCAATGACCAATCATAAATGTTCCACCTGGTACCAGAGGATTAGGGTCATTTGAATCCATTACAAGTACATCAGTATTTATTTGTAATCCTTCCTTTACCAGATAGAGACTAACAACTCTCGTGTCTAACCGCCAGACTAAAGAAAAATGGTACCAAACATTGATGTCTACTGTTAAGGAGGAGAATGTGATTTTTCTTTCTTGGTAGTAAATGGTCATGCGACTATCACAAATTACAGTTGTAAACACATTGTTCCCTTTCAAGTAAGACCAAACTGTGTGACATCCTGGTGACACAACTTCAGCTTTGAATTTGATCTCTATAGTGGCTACAAATTCTGTAAATGTTGACACTGGTTCAGTTACAACATGTGAACCATTGGTGAACAAGCCATAACCTCCACTGTTGATCACTGACAAAAGGTTTTTGAAAATTGAATCTGAGGCTGCAACAAGCCATGAATTACCAAAGTTGTTGTGTAGAGATGTTGTGTTCAAAGTTGCTGTACTAGTCAATATTACCCCAGTCCTTGTCTTGAAATCATCTTCGTGATTTAGATTACAGCTACTAAGTAATCCTGTACTTGTTCCACAGAATACTGAACTAGCTCCAATATACACATCAAGATGGTTCTCAAAAACATAGATGTCAACTGTCAAATCAGATCCAGCACTGATCTGATATTGGTATGATGACACTTGTTTACACGTGATGCCAGATATAGTCAGACCTGATCCAATGACCACTTTTGCACCATTATACCATGTAGAAACAACTTGATCTGTCACCAATATTACCAGTTTGTTACTATTGATCTGTATCCCCACTGCTGCTGTTCCAACACTGTTGTAGAATTCTGACATGAACACTTGAAGGATGTGGATCTTTATCTGAGTTCCTGATAAGAGTTGACCAGACATTAGCAAATGCTCCCCAGGATAGTGGTAATTGTAAACAGCTCCATCAAATGTGATGAAATGTCCACTGTGGAAACATTTTCCAAGGTAGTAACCATTCACAATGTTACTATTGTCAACATGTACGACCGAGCAATCTGTACCAAACCATCCTGCCTCACACTGCTGGCAATTTGTGCTTTGTTTGAGACCATTAAAGCAGGAACATGATCCGGTGCTAGGATCACATATACCATATCCATAGCAAGCATTAGAAGCTCCACCTGGACATGTATTTTGACACTGTGTTCCCCAGTTTCCATCAAAACACTTACAGTACCCAGTTGTGTCACCTAATTGCACCTGGAAAAAGTGAAAACAAAAATTTTGTTGCAAAGTTCTGGGATGATAACACTTCAAGATCATTATTCAATCTACAGCAAGTTCACTTAAAATGTATCCAACATATTCTTTTTCAGATTGAAATGACTCAATGAACAGAGATTTATTAATTCTGACAATTTATTCTGTGAATCTGAAGTTGTTATATGTTCTTATGCTGTTAATAAAATAAAGCTTAATAATGAGCCTCATACTCTATTTTAAGAAAAACCCGCCAACTAAGGTTATGACTGGATTTGGCAACAGCAGCTTTTTGGAGATCCAGAAAAAATTTCTGCAGCTATAATACACATGCATGTAACATTCCATAGCAGTTTGATACAAATCACATCAACTTACGACCAATGGTATACTGCTACATTTTTTGTTAGCTGTCATTACTGCAGCAGCAGACTTCATCTGATTGGCAAATGTTGAAGTCAGGTACCATGTGACTAAGTCTGTAGGAGACTGTGATCTGCAAGTATGATAAATATAGTTTATGTTTATTAGTTTTAAAAAGCAAAATTATGATTCAAATGAATGAACCAAACTAAAAAAACCATATTAATTAAATTAAAGTTGCCAAATCTGCACAAAAATACAAACAACAGAAACTCATTTACCAACAGTTGTGTACATTATATATATAATAACACTACATCAAATTAGCTTGTGTCTTTAATTTAAAAACCTCATTATTTGTGTCTTTCTGCTCAAATTTAATTGGTCACTGTGAAAGTACATGTATTCTGAGTGTAAAATCTAATGTTTACAACCTCTGGTATCTAAAGAGTTTGGAAGCATATTAGACAATAAAATCCATGAAAATGTAAACCACATTGATATTACTTCACAGTACTAATATGAAATTGATTTTTAAGAAGATAAACTTACTTGACAGAAAATGCAAATGATGTCCATCCTGGTGTAAATTTGGTTGGTGGATATACAGTTGAACTAGATTTTGTCACGTAATTTTCGTACGATGATGTTATATATACATTGTGTCCGTTTGTATTATTGTAACCAAACCAAGCTGTGTAGTTGCCATCGGATTCCTCAGTCCAACATCTGAATACCACATCGATTGCTTCTGTCTCTCCTGTCCCATCATTCTTGTCTGCATAATCACCTTGCCCGTCTGCACAGGGGATAGTACAGTGTCCTGGTCCAACAAAATCTAACAAAAGAAAAAGTTTGGTTCAAACACTGTATTGCAATTTAAAACATGAAAAAAAACAGAACACTATAATAAGGATTAAGGACTTCAGTTTTTAAAAGTCCGTAAAACGTGTGTGACAGACTGACAGATGGATTGAAAACCTATATTCCCCTTTGGCGAAGCCAGAAGGGTACTAAAAATTGTATACAATAGCTATAAATGCACAATGTACATTATAACAGACCCCAGACTTTACCTAGTGTACACTAGCATCTTGCTTTTACCTACCCTGTTCATACACTGTACATGACAATAGATCTTAGCCTTAACCTAACTGGTACAAACTGTACATGATAGTAGATCACATCCTTTACCTACTTGGTGTACATACCAAATATGACTATAGAACTTGGCCTTTACCTACTTGGTGTATAAACTGAATATGATATTATTATAAATTCCAGCCTTTACTTACTTGGTGTACACACTGTATATGAAAACTGAATATGAAAGTAGAACCTAACATGTACCTACATGGTGTACACACTGTCCATGATGATAGATCCCACCATTTACCTAACATGTGCATGTTATAGTATAACCTATCTTGTACCTACCTGGTGTGCACACATTACATGATAGTAGATCCCACCTTTACCTTATATGTGTATGAACTCCCTGGTGTACACACTGTACATGATGGTAGATCCCACTATTTACCTAACATGTGTATACATCAGTAGAATCTAGGATGTACCTACCTGGTGTACACACTGTACATGATGGTAGATCCCAGCCTTAACCTAAATGGTGTACACACTGTACATGATGGTAGATCCCAGCCTTTACCTACCTGGTGTACACACTGTACATGATGGTAGATCCCAGCCTTTACCTACCTGGTGTACACACTGTACATGATGGTAGATCCCAGCCTTTACTTACCTGGTGTACACACTGTACATGATGGTAGATCCCACCCTGATACACATTCATCACAAGCATCTCCTGCCCAGTGTCCGTTTGTATCATCATGATAACACTCACACACATCACCACCTTAAAATTGTAAAATAAATACTTTATACAAATTCAACATAAGTTGCTTAATACTTAAATACATTGTCTTAAATTTTTAATTTAATTTGAAAAATAAATTTAACACAATTTAAGGTAAAAATTGTTTCCTTAGCCCAATACTGAACTAAGCAATTTTGAACTGTATATTGTATATTTAAGAATACATTATTGTTTTTCTGAAAAATAATTTAAATTGAAAACATAAACAAAGCTTCATTTGTATTTACAATGTAATCAAGCAAGATTTTTTAGGCTTTAGCAAAATTTGTCAAACCTCAAAAAATATAATTAACAAGTAATATGTGTTTATACCTATTTCTGTTGGTTCACCATGTATACAAAGGACACTACAGGTGGTGTTATAGCCGATGTATGCAGTCTGACATCTCTCACAGTTAGAGCCTTCAAAATGTGGTAAACAGGACTGACATGCTAAGCCACCAAATCCATGATTACATAAACATGCTGGAGCACTTGCCCCATTGGCAAGGACGCACTGACCTATAATTAAAAATTAAACTGCATTATCTAAAACAAGTCAGTACTATTTATCATTATTATAATCTGGATACTTTTCAGGAATGTATGCATTTCTAACACTTAAGTATGCAAGTGTTTCAAAAACACGGTCATTGACAGATAAAATATTTAAAGGGGAGATAATAAACATGTTGAGGTAAAACTCTTTTTTATATTTTAACCCAGTAGTTCTCAATTTGTTTTTATTTTGAAATAAAAAAGGCAGGTAACATCAGAATGCTAACATAAGAATAATGCATATATTTCTCCTATGTTCATTTTTTATGCCATACCATTGATTATATTTATGCAAGAATCCACTTAATTGTTACTACCTGTGGTAAAGAATTAACACTTTACAAATTTCAAGTAAATACTATCTTTATCTAACCTCTCTGTATAAAGCTTTTAACCAAATATGAACACAGATCACTAGTCTAAATAAGCTTACCATTTCCACTACATTTAGGTGTTCCTGGACATATGAACTCTGAACAGTCATCACCTGTAAATCCGCCATTACAAACACAAACAGAGTCATTTCCAATTCTCTTACAGATGCCGTAGTTGCTGCAGTCAGGTTCCCCTACAATACAAGTGTTTTATTACCATAGTTTAAATCAGAAAATATATTCTATTTAAGAATTAAAGTTATCGGGCCAGGCTCCTGGTGAGAGGACTTGTAAAAAAAAGGTAACTTGGAGACAGTTTTTGGTGTGTACTTTTTGTAATGACCATTTAAATGTGCTGATTCAATGACAAGTATAGATGCTATATCAGGAAAAAATGACAGAATCTAAGCTTATACACCCATAAACTAAGCTTTAAAAATTTCTACATGGCAATTGTTCATATAAAAATCATGTTTAAACAGTGAAAGTTTGGTGGAGAAGTGGAAAAAATCCTATTTAAACGGTGAAAGTTTGGTGGAGCAGTTTCAGGACATTCACTGCATGACTGATTGACCAGTTCTTTTTATACCTATTATGACCTTAAAAGTTGAAAGTGGTGACAAATTTGGCAACATTACAGCTACATCAACCCAACCAATCTTAATGGGTTAAAAGTGATACACAGTGGACATTAATCAACCAGACAAGTGGATTTTTATTTGACTGTTTCATATCATATTGTCCAGGGTGCACAAAATATTATACTTCATACAAATTTCTATACATTTCATTGGTTAAAATGAGTGCATTATTCAAGTCTGATCCCAAATTTAACACCATTTCCATGTAAAGAGCCTTTTCCTTCATAAATACCAACTATCTGTGATAAATACCACCCCTTGTAGAATACCACCCACTTAGACCTGCAATCACTGACAAGAATATAACACATACAGCCTGCAATTGAGGGTGGTATACTAGATCACCAAAGTCAGAAAAGAATATCACCCTCAACCTCGTCTCAGGCAGTATTCTTCTTTGTGTGGTAATCAAGTATACCCAAATCAACTGCATGCAGTAATACACAATCATTCGAGAATATTATGATAAAACAACCCAATCATAAGAAAAACTATGGATACAAAATTTGCCCTAACAAAATATCTATGAACTTCTGCACTCCTGCATAATGATAGATGGGGATGCTATAATATGAATTCGATGGTGCTGGCATCAAAAGAGAGAAAGAGAGAAATGCAATAACCCATGACCTACATATAAATGAAGGTAACACCAAAATACAGAACACAAAGGAAACTGTCAAAAAAGAAAGTTCACAAATCAAAGTACAAAATTGAGAACCAATTTCACCAAAAATGTAGGCAATTTTTTACTTCCATTTTTTAAAGAAGCATACATCCTCAGCTGTTAAATATTAATTACATACCTGGACAGTCCAAGAACTCGCAGTGATCTCCCATGTAGCCTGCCTCACACAAACATGTATCATTGGTACACTGGCCAACATTAGAACACAGTACATCACATCCGGTACCAGAGTAGCAGGGGTCACATAGACAGTTTGATGAAAATGGGGGATATTCCACTCCATGTACACAGGCATACTGACATGCTGGTCCCATGGTCTCATTGCAGTTTATACATGTGGGTTTATTATTTACAAAAACACAGTCACCTGCAAATTGTTGACATAATTATTCAGATTGTACTCTTTTAATCTGACAAAAATTAATACTACAATTTAAAAAGACAAAATGAATACTGACAATGTTTCATTATCTACAAGGAGATTTAAAAAATTATTCAAATACAATAGTTTTTCTACTTCTAAACTGAATTTAACATAACAAACCTTTCAGACTGCAATCTGGGTCTCCTGGGCAGTCTGGAAGTTCACAACCTGGACCCTGCCATCCATAGTTGCAGTCACATTTCTGATCAGCCAGAATACAGGTTCCATGTCCAGTACAACTGCCTTTCTGTGGTTGGTTAGGGTCACCAGGACATCCTCTTTCACTACAGTCATTACCTGGTTAAATATTTATTCATTTAAAAACTAAAACTAAAAAAAAATATTTGCCAATTCAGAAACTTTAAAATTAACTTCATGTTAAAAGTTTTTTTTTCTCCTCATAAAGTAAACAATCTGGTTCTGTATTAGATCTATTCTTCTACACTGTGTATACTTCTGTATAAGAGTATATTATAGAAGACAGTTACAAAAATGTTAAGGAAACCAGCGTTAATTTCATTATTATTATTCTTTTATAGTGACATAATTCTGCAACTTACCCCACCATGCTGTATCACAAGTACATGTATTGTTATTGCATGTTCCATGACCTCCACAAAGGGACTCGCAGCCAGTTCCAGAATAACATGGGTCACACACACAGGTAAAGTTTGCTTGAGGAGTACCATACAGACATGGTAATTCACAAGAGTATCCTGTCCATCCATCATCACAAAGGCAGACAGGATATGCTGTTAATCCACTGCAATTACCACGGTTGTTACAATCAGGATTCCCTGGGCAATCTGGTATACTGCAATCTTCCCCATACCATCCAGGATTACAGAAACAATTGTGAGTGACTAAGTTACAATCACCATGGCCTGTGCAAAGCTTTCCTATACCCTGACAGAGATAATCTTGACACTGATCCCCCCAGTATCCCGGGTTGCAAACACAGGTGTCATTGTAACATGTTCCTGATCCACTACAAATGGTATCACAAGAATCTCCCGAAGCACATTTGCTGTCACAGACACAGTTTCCACTATCCATGGGTACCTGGACACCATTACAAACAACATTACATGATGGTCCCATCCAACCCTTCTCACAGCTTGTACATCTTGGCCTAGCCAGCGAGACATTACAGTATCCACGGTAGTTACAGTTATCGGGACAATCTGACTGTTCACAGCCATCACCTTTCCATCCATCATAACAGATACATTTACCAGTTCCCGCATTACAATCTCCGTTTCCACTACAATCCTTTCCCCATCCTGGACATCCTGGTTTTTCACAGAAGTCTCCCCTTCCACCACTAAATCCACAAGCACAAACTCCACCTGTACAGTTTCCAGTTCCAGAGCATTCTATTGAGCAGGTGTAATCATTATAGCAACTGTCACAAAGACATGTCCCATTAGTCACTGTCCCATGCTTACAATTGTACTGACAGGCATATCCAAAGTAACTTGAATAGCAGACACAAACTGGGTTATTGTCCTTGTCAACAACACACATTCCATTCGAGTTACAGTCCTGAGGACAAGATGGTATTTCACATCCTATTCCTTTCCATCCCTCTTTACAGACACATTGACCAGTGGTAGCAATACAATCTCCATTTCCAGTGCAGTCCTGACCATATCCTGGACAACCTCTGACCTGGCACCATTCACCACGGTAACCATTAAAGCCACAGTCACATGAATTATTGTTACAAGTCCCTTGGCCAGAACAAAGAGAATCACAGGCTACACCGCTGTAACAATAGTCACAAATACATGACCAGACACCATCAGATGATCTCATAGGTGTTCCATGTAAACATTTGTATTCACATGAGTCACCAATGTATGGGTATTCACAGTCCAGACATCTGGGATTACCTCCCTCGGGAGGTACCCCACAGGTAGCATTAACTCCACTACAATCAGGGGTACCAGGACAATCAGGT